>JALJCO010004457.1:0-198050 GCA_023101725.1 Atherinomorus stipes
GGAGTAGGGCCAGTTTAAATGTTTAACGGTCATTTTCTTAGTAAAATGCACATGAAAAAAATGTCTAGCACTATTTTGAAGATTCAGTAACAAACACAACCAGGCTGAAAACCAGCAGTGGTCTGTCAGCGGCCCTGACAATCTACGGTGATAGACGATCAATAAACACTTCAGCAACATTGCTTCTGGTCTTCCATTACATGGAGGGCAACATGTTAAAAAAAATATACACCCCCCCGAAACCACACCTCCAGAGCACAGGAATGCAAGCGCCGATGGTTGTCGGTGAACATAATCGAGAACAGCCGAGTGGCTAGCTTGTTAGCTTCCCGGTAAACCACAGAGGAACCACGTTTCCTAAAAGTGATAATTATCTCACCTCCAACTTCTTCTGTGACGTAAAACATCCTCACTGCAAACACCAACACCTCCATGACTCGATCCTCATCCATCTTTTCTTTTTAAGAGCAAACAGCTGAATAGATAAGAGCAACGAGCAGCCATGTTTGTCTCGGTTCGTCTGCACTGAGAGATGCTCACGGCGAGTTGTAAGCGCGCGCACAATAAAGGTGGGAGGGTGGCAAACAGCAGCCGAGTTTGATGGACATAATAATCATCAAATCAAATTCACTTTTTTTTATCCGTGAGGAACTTCATTTGCAAAGAGAAGCATAGCTGGCAGGCACAATCATAAATGCACTTCCATCACATTCCAATTCCAACAATAGATTAAAAACCAGATAATAAATTGCACAAAATGTAAAACACTATCACAAACATAGTGGACTCATGAGTCCAACAATCACCCATTTAATAGCTGAATAGAGGTGGGAACAAAACTGGTGGAGGCCCACTTTGTCGTTAGTGTGGGAGACCTGAACCTGCACCCAGATGGCAGCAGGGTGTAGTGAGAATGTAGTGTATGGGAGGTGTCTGTGGAGATCTGGGTACCTTTCCTCAATACTCGACTATAGGGGATTATCACGCTAACCGGAAGTTCCCAGATTTTGACACTTCCTCTTCCGGGCCATGTTAACGACAGCCGTTCCTGCTCTGTTATACTGTTTAAATCGGATAAACTCCAAACATATTTAAGTTTTCATTCTAGACTGAAGTGATATTAAGGATCAGAAGCTGGATCAAAGCGATCGATTCGCCGTGGTGAAGGACCGAACTTTATAATAAAACACACGTTTGTTGTCGCCGGTGGGGCACAACACCGGCACTTCACAGCATGCTAGCATTAGCCAGCTAACGTTTACTGACGTGCTTAACATTGTGCGTCTTAAAACACACAAACATCTGAAAATCGGGTCTGTACCCCCCGTTTCCAGTGGAACAACTGGGGACTGCCAAGAAAGGAGACGCATTCAGATGCTTGTGTGTTTTCAGCCGCACAAAGTTAGGCACGTTATCGAGCTGGCTAATGCTAACCTGCTAACACCACTGCGCAGTCTGCCGGCCACAAACAAACGTGTGTCGTTTTATTATAAAGTTCGGTCCTTCACCGCGGCGAATCGGTCGTTTTGATCCACTTCTTCCTTAGCATCACTTCAGTCTGGAATGAAAACTTGGCATTGGCGTTTATCCGATTTACAAAGTTTAACAGAGTAGTAGCTGGCGGACTACTCCGCCAGCATTAGCCAGGTTAGCATTAGCCAGCTTGATGACGTGCCTAACTTTGTGCGGCTGAAAACTCGCAAGCATCTGAAAGCGTCTCCTTTCTTGGCAGTCCCCAGTTGTTCCACTGGAAACGGGGGGGTACAGACCCGATTTTCAGATGTTTGTGTGTTTTAAGATGCACAGTTAAGCACGTCAGTAAACGCTAGCTGGCTAATGCTAGCATGCTGTGAAGTGCCGGTGTTGTGCCCCACCGGCGACAAACAAACGTGTGTTTTATTATAAAGTTCGGCCCTTCACCGCGGCGAATCGATCGCTTTGATCCAGCTTTTGATCCAGTATCACTTCAGTCTAGAATGAAAACTTGAGTATGTTTGGAGTTTATCCGATTTAAACAGTATAACAGAGCAGAAACGGCTGATGTTAACATGGCCCGGAAGAGGAAGTGTCAAAATCCAGCAACTTCCGGTAAGCGTGATAATCCCCTATTGTAAATGCTAGTAAGTGACTGCTGCTCCTGACCTATCAATCATTCTATCAATAAGCACGAGCCGTTCGCAGCCTCATCCAATTTAATTGGAGGGTTTTTTTCCAGTTCTGTCTGTTCCACAGGTGATTAATTTTTTTTATTTTTGGTGTCAGAACATTTAATTAATTGCTCCTGGAAAACATCACCCACCCTGCCTTTAAGTGGCAACGGGCAAAAAAAGAGAAATGAGATTGGTCCCAAGAGGCTGTGGGGGGTTCATGGTGGAGCCACAGCCAGAAAACCACATTTTTACCCATTTAATGCTTTACTGTGAGACTGTTAAAGGCTGTTTCCAGTGTGTGGATGCTCCCATCTGGCCCAAACTACTCCAACACCCTTGATTTTTAACAGCAGTTTTGCATTTAAAGGTTAAATAATACATTTATTTTCTTTGAGCCGATTCCATCTGGTTCAGCGCAGGCTTCCCTGCTACTTGGCTGAGACTGCAGAGGAATGCTGCTTTGTGTGTGTTTGGTCTTTACTTAGAGGCAGCGGTGCAGTTGGGAGCAGAGACAGGGAGCCGGGGTCGGGAGGTTGGGGGGATATTTGGAGCGTTGCCCCTGTTCCATATATAACTGTGTGTGGACGGACAGCTGCTGCGTGTCGGGAAGCAGGTGGGCTGTTTTACATGTCAGAGTCACAGTGGGGCTCAGGAGCTCTCCCAGTGGTGGAGACAACTTCAGCCAAATGGAATCATCGTATAAACAAGAGCAAAGACGAAGGCAGAGAGAAATTCCTGCAGGCTGGTGGAAAGACACAGCAGTAGCTCCTGAACAGGATTACACTTTATCTGTTCCTTTCAAGGAGTTAAACCATGAAGCCGGCACTACCGCAGTCCAGAAATAATTAAAGAAAAAGGACAAAGAAACCCTTTCCAGATGGAGGAATAGTTAAAAAGTTGTATCACAAATCCATATTTATCATAAAATAGATTTTTTTCTGAGATTTTTGTAAGAAATCAAAAGAGTCATAACAGTAATTAATATCAGGACTTTACTGAAACACATCACTCCTTAGTCGGGTTTGTACAAGGGATGTTCCATATTGGCTTTTTTTTACCAAGATCTGATACACTGATATCGGTCTCTGCCAGACACGCGACTTTTGTTGCTAAGACGCCATTTTAGGTGTATAAAAATCAGCGGTTCCGTTTATCAAACAAGCGTGGAAATGAGCGTCTGATCATAAAAATGATCTTATTATTGTATCCACGTGTGATTCATAAATGTTCCTGTCTGACCAAACAACAGAATCTACGTCAGAAATCCCTCCTCATCCAGCTGCTTCTACCCTGAAGCAGCAGCGCAGACAGGCGGAGGCTGGTCCAAGCCTGACCTGGACTGTGGGATCTGAGCCTGACCCGGACAGAGACAGAAGAAAAAATAACTTTCATTAGCTAAGCTAAGAAACAGTCTGCTGACTGAGCACTTATAGACTATAACTTTAGGGTCCAGATTACTTAATAGAAACGACGGATCGCCTCCTGTCTTCTGTCTCCAGGAGCTGCAGGTGTCATACCAGCCAGATGATCTTAACAGCAGAGTGTTATAACTTCAGATGAAGGCGACAACTGATCGCCAAAAATATCAAGATAAATCAGACTTTATTATTTCACTGTTGATGTCTGAATAAAGAAAAGAAAGCTCAGCTGCTTGTAAGAAGACGGACAGTTGGGCTGCAGAAAGGCGCAGGTGCATCGGACCAGCAGGAAACGCTGCTTTAGACTCAGAGAAAGTTTGCAACACAACCCTGACCTGTGTGGAGCTGTACGATGCTGTAACTTGTCAAGACTTTATTGACAAGTTAAATAACAGAAATACTAGTTTATAAACATTATGGCAGCCAGAAGGGCAGACGCGCTGGTAACTGCAGCTCCCAGGGAGACACGGAGTTGAGTGGAGGAGATCCGTTTCTATAAATTAATCTATACATTAACGTTGTGCAAGTGTTCATTCGGTGACTGTTTCTTAGTTTAACTAATGAAAGTTATCGTTTATGTTCCTGTCCGGGTCAGGCTCAGATCCGACCGACCTCCATCTGTAGCGCTGCTGCTGCTTCAGGAGAAACAGCTGGATGACGGTGCATTTCTGACCATATTCTGTTGTTTGGTCAGACACGAACATTTTATAAATCCACATGGATTCAGTCATAAGATCATTTTTATGATCAGATGTGCGCTCATTTCCACGCCGGTTTGATCACTGACAGTTTTACGCCTGAAATGGCGTCAGCGCTGGTTATTGCTGGTTAAGCAACAAATGTTACGTCACTCGGGCGGAGACCGATTGTCTAATTCTTAATTTCCAATATGCTATATCAACCAACACCAATCTATGCAGACAACTGTGAGGTTGTACTTCTCATATTTTCAGAGATACAACTATATTCTGCTCCGAGAGCAAAGATCCCAAAATCTCCTTAACTTAACCAGAGGAGTTCATTTTGGACATCTGGTAGCCAGAAATCAGATACTAACAGGTATTAGAAACATTAGAATTAGCCACATGTTGGCTGACAACTTGGTAGCTTTACCAACAACTCAAAACCAGACATATCATAAGCAGCTTCACAGCAAGTCAGTCTGTACACTGCAAAAACTCAAATCTTACCAAGTATTTTTTTCTAATTTCTAGTCAAGATATCTCATCACACTGAAAATGAGATGAAACTACCTAAAGGGACACATTTCAGAGAGATGTAAGAACTTGTTTTGAGGAAATGCATCTTATGCATTCCCCTTATGATAAATCTTATCAAGAAAACTTTGCTTGTTCTATTTGTAGAATTTTTTTGCTTGCAAGGAAACCCGAGTAAGTGTGGGTTGTCCGGGTTCTCCGGCTTCCTCCCACCATCCAAAGACATGAATGTTAGGTTAACTGGTCACTCTAAATTGTCCTTAGGCGTGAATGTGTGTGAGTGGTTGTCTGTCTGTGTTGGCCCTGCGACAGACTGACGACCTGTCCAGGTGTACCTGCCCCTACCTGATAATACAGTTGTGTGAAAAGTGTTTACCTCCTTCCTGATATCTTATTTTTTTGCATGTTTGTCACACTTAAATGTTTCAGATCAGGGGGGACCAAACCTCTATGGCCCTGTGTGAAAAAGTGATTGGCCCCTAAACCTAATAACTGGTTGTTCCACCTTAGCAGCAACAACTGCATCAAGCGTTTGTGATAACTGGCAGTGAGTCTTCTACAGCGCTGTGGAGGAATTTTGTTCCACTCATCTTTGCAGAATTGTTGTAATTCAGCCACATTGGAGGCTTTTCCAGCATGAACCGCCTTTTTAAGGTCATGCCACAGCATCTCAATGGGATTCAGGTGGGGACTTTGACTAGGCCACTCCAAAGTCTTCATGTTTTGTTCTTAAGCCATTCAGAGGTGGACTTGCTGGTGTGTTCTGGATCATTGTTCTGCTGCAGAATCCAACTGCGCTTCAGCTTGAGGTCATCAACAGATGGCCAGACTTTCTCCTTCAGGATTTTTTGGAAGACAGCAGAATTCATGGTTCCATTTACCACAGCAAGTCTTCCAGGTCCTGAAGCAGCAAAACAGCCCCTGACCATCACACTACCACCACCATATTTTACTGTTGCTATGATGTTTTTTTTCTGAAATGCCGTGCTACTTATACGCCAGTTAAAGAACCAAAGAGGTCTGCCGCGGCTTCCATAGTGTCGTGAACTCGCACAGGCACGCTTCACAGAAGCTGGATGTAGTACTTTTTAAGCTATAAATATATACTAAATGATGTTATGAGTAATTTATGGACACTACCCACACAGGACACTTGGATTTCATTGGACGAGCAGTATGGAGGAATATTGACAAGTTTTTGTGGACTTTTATGGACCCTTTTGGTTCAGTTCCCGGTGAACTCCGTTATATGAAATTTGGGGGAAAATGAAAACCTGTCTGATCTCCAGCTGCATTTGAGATATTAAAAAGATGCTCCAGAGTCTTGCTCAGCATTAGGTTGAGGAGAAAATGAAGGCACATCATTCTGTGAGTGTACTTTTCCTTTAAACTACTCAATAATTCTGAGAATAGCCCGAATGTTGGTTGCCTTGGTGATACATCAACACAATGCACGGAAAGAACTGCTAAGTTTATTCTTATTATAGGAGAACAGTCTTGTTATTTCAACTGGTTTTACAGTCTGTACAGGGGCATATTCCATTTAGTTACACTGCCAATGACTTCCATTTCTTTCCTGGAGTTTTATTATGTCAGTGTTTAATCAAACTTTATGTTTTTATTCTGCAACACTGTAAAGCATTTAATAGCTGCTCTTTTAAAAACTACTATATAAATAAACTGTTATTATTTGACATCAGGGAGAAGTGATGTTTTAGTTTCAGCTCTGAATCAGCATGATGGCTGCATGTCTGCTGCCAAATGAGGAAGGAAAAGCGATGAAGTTCATCTGTAGCGGAGAGGTAATAGAGTTGCTATAAAAGCAGGCCTATGGCTTCTCTCTCTGTCCCTTCTCTGTAGTTTCATGCAGAGGTCAGCAAACATTAAAGGACAACATTTCATTTTCTAAAAAATAAACAAATAGAAAATAAGAGGTTGCTCTTGCTGAAGGAGCAACATGAAGGTAGAATGAATGTTCTGATTCTACCTACAGTAAATGCATTTGCTTCATTAGAAGTACAAGAAAAAGCAGAAAAAGCTAAAAAAAAAAAAACCCTGTCATAGTGTCCGCCGTAGTCTGTGTGAAAGTTTCTGTCTCTTCTAAACTTTAATTTGGACATTTCATTTACGTGACCATCCTCGGTAAAGAAGGCGAATCTGCTGCATCCCAATATGTGTAGTCAAGCATGGCCAGATTCGGCCTCGTCACGCTTGCAAAGGTCTGGAGAAAATCTCATCAGGAAGAAATTGGAATAATGAGACATTTGCAAATCCCAGAGCAGAATATTTAGGTCTGAGAAGTCGCTGCTTTTCTGCCTGAATATAAACAGCTTCTCGCAGCTGGAACTTAAAAAGTCTTGTTTTTAAATGCAAAAGCACAGAAGTACCATGAAGTACACAAACCAAAGCTGTCAGATACACTTCCTGGATTCTTCATGAAGTATTAGACAAAAGGTGAATCCCATTTTACCCCTTAGTCCTTCTCCTGTTTTGTGCGTTTGTGTGTAGGGGTAGGGGTGTCCCAATACCTGTTAGGACAGAGGGGAAGGGCTATATACCCCTTCAAACAAAGATTTTTCTGGAGCAGACTTCAAACGGAGGGTTATGACAATCACCGGTAAGATGGCTGTTACCGAGTCCAAAACCATCCACCAATATAAATATGTTCTCCATAGATAAAGTTTAAAAAGTATGAAAACCATTTTATTGTCCAGTTTAACGCTGTTTAAATGTTTAACGGTCATTTTCTTTGTAAAATGCACATGAAAATAATCGCTAGTACTACATTGACTCTTCAGCTATATAAACGTTACCAGGCTGAAAACCAGCGGTGCTCTGCAGCCCTGATAATCTACACTGATAGATGATCAATAAAAGTTTCTGCAACATCGCTGCTGGTCTTCATTTACATGGAGGTCCTTCCTGGGATATAACACGAGCAGGAATGTCATGCAAATTTCCTTGTTAACGTTAATCCACAGCTGTAGACGGCTGATTTCTGCAGATTTGTGCCGACAGCTCATCTGCATCTGCTTCCACACAAGCCGGCGAAGGGGGCTTTGTGTTGAAGGGGGGTCCCAATTTGTAGGGGTTGACTTTCAGCCCTACCCCTCATAGTTTTGTTTTGAGTGGCAAGGACCAAGGCGAAGGGGGAGGGGTAGGGGGTAAAAAAAGAGAATTGGGGTTGGGCCAAAGTGCATCCAGCCGTCTTATTGCAACGTTGCTTGTGAACAGAAGTTAAACCTTCCACCAGGCTGCTTACGATGCCCTTAACTAGAGGTCACCAACTAGCAAGCCGTGGTCCGGATCCGGACCCAGACCCAGACCCAGACCCAGAACTCATCCTGCGTGGACCCTGGCCAAGAGCAACCAAAAAAGATATACCGTCGTTCTCAAAATTATTCATATCCTTCCATTAAAGAAGGAAAAAAAAATCAGTTATCAGTGAAATAAGTTGAAATTTACTAAATTAGTAAATAAAAATTCTATAAAAATCATGACACTGATTTGAAGTTTTGGTTCAACAGAAATATTCAAAATAAACAGACTAAAAATAAAACAAGTAAACAAGCATGATGTGGCTCTGAAGCTGAAATTTTGCTGAGCAACACTTTGATCAATCACTGCAATCATGTGTTTTCTCTAAAGTTCAATCAGACGTCTGCACCTGTTCACAGGTATGTTGGTCCATGTTCATGGGGAAGATGCTCTAATGTGTCTGGGACAGTTTTGTTTTTTTGTTTTTTTTAAATAATTTTTTTCAGACACAATTCAAAGGCAATATTTTATTTCAGTAAATTATAATTTTGTAATTTTTTATTTACTATTAGCTTCTTGTCATTTTCTTTAATCGGGGGTATGAATAATTTCCAGAACAACTGTTGCTTTGGGATAATATCTGACAGGATGCTTTCCTTTTTAATTTGTACAGCTTTTGCAGCCTTTACGGTAGAGATGAGGACACAAGTGCACAAGTGCAGGGGGGAAACACTATTTGTTCCCCCACGTTGACTGAGTCGTGGCGGCTGGGTGGGATTTAAATACGGCATGAGTAATATGTTGGTTGATGTTAACTGAAGAAGTGCAGCATCGAGGGAAACACTGTCGTCCCCGCAACCTTGTCCCACCAGAATCCCCTCAGCTACTGCTGCTCATCATGGCCTCCCAACGGCATGCGCGCCCCCCCACCAGGACTGATCCCTCCCCACCGGGGTCGGCGTGGCGGCGTGTGCCGGCCCCTCTCCAGTCAGACTCAGACAGTAGGCTGCAGTCTGTCCACACTCGGCTTCCTCTAACTTATTTATAGCAGCTTGTTCCCGAGAGGGACAAAGTAATTGAAACCAAACGTGTTGCCAGGAATGCTGTGGGGAAGTGGGGCAGGCAGCCCACTCACCTTTTTTCTTCCTGTCTATACACAAAGACGTGGAAAAGTGGGATTTAGAGCAAACAGTTTCATTCAGCTTCTCAGCGAACAGCAGATGAATCTCTAACGGCTCCAGTCGGGCTCTGCTTTGGAGGACTGGGGGTAATATTTGCCTTTTTCTTTTCTCCCTGGACCAGTGAACACCAAGTGGGAAAAAAGAAGACAATCCAGCTGTTTTTCCTCTTTTTTCTCTCAGCAACAGAAAGAAAACTAAGCTGGAACTTCACTTTAATTTGGTCCACGCCCACCTCCCTCCCACCCACCCACCACACCAACAATCAAAGTTAATGAGCAGTCACAAGGTCCTGAAAGCAAACTTACCATGATTTCTTTTCGTTCTCTTTCCCTCCTCGTGCCTTATTCCTTCCTTTCCCTCCCTTCTGGGCTACTGGTGAGCTCTGCTTAAAGTCGAGGTGTCAGGCAGATAAAAATGGAAGTGAGTTGCTGCTTAGAAGCTGCATGAGGCCTTCACTGACCAACTCAAAGTCAGGCAGCCGCTTCTCGCTGCCTCTCCCCTCCCCTTTGCCTTGTTCGCTTGTCAGCTTTTCCAATAACAAACCGCTCCCCGCCTCCTTTGGCCGAGCCCCCGGGCTGTGAGCTGTTTCCTGGACGTTCGGTGGACTCCCGTGACCCTCCTCTCTTTCTTTTCTTTTTTTCCTGTTGGAGCTGCTGCGAGCGTCTTGTTGCTCCAGCCTTCTGTCTCTGAGCTGCAGCCCTGCCTTCCTGCCAGATTTAGAACACATGTGGGCTCGGGTTTGAAGATTAAAGAGGCGGGACTTGCTTGAGAGTGTTATGTTGTCATGACGACCCCTCCTTCTGGAGGCCCTGAGTGACACTGCCACTGTGCACTGCAAAAACTCAAATCTTAGCATGTTTTTCTCATTTCTAGACAAAATATCTCATGACACAGACACATGACAACCTCAGTATCGATGCGGTTAAGGTTAATTGTGCAGCCCTACTCGGTTGTAGTTGCAACGGCAGAAAACCGACTCCAGCTGCTGGGTTTCAGGCTCGCTGCCGATACAACAAGTGACCAACAGCCTGCAGCCTGTTCAACAAGAAACGCAGAGGAATTTATGAGTAACGGCTAACGTTAGCCACGTTAGCAAACAAGTTATTTTACTGATCCAGGAGGAGAGTAGCCATTTCCGTGTTTTGATGATGCAGAAAACATTTATGTGGGTCCATCTAGTGCAGCTTTACCTAAATGTACTCCAGTTGTTGCTCTTTTCAGGTCTCTTCTCCTCAGAGACAGATAACATCTCCGGGCTCTGAAGCAGCTGCTTGACTCGCCGTCTCCACTGTTTCCTCCTGTTACAGCCAAACTGTGCCCAACATACTGTTGCCACACAGAGATCGTATTTGGCAACTGCAATTGCCGCGTGTATCGGCTTATAATGTCTAACAAAACAACAAACGAAATCTTGGGATATCTTGCTCCATCAGCTGTCCAGCGTGTAGAAAAGTTCCTGTAATTGTGGAAGAACTTCATTTCCCAGCATTCCTTTCAGAGTCATGTGACGACGGTGCAGCTGCTGCTGCTACAGACTGACTTTGTGACGGCCCCAGTCGGAGTGGCCTGCCATCACAGCACCTGCTCTGGGTCTCTGGCTATTTAAAAGCTCCAGTAGCTCTCTCTCTCTCTCTCTCTCTCTCTCTCTCTCTCTCTCTCTCTCTCTCTCTCTCTCTCTCTCTCTCTCTCTCTCTCTCTCTCTCTCTCTCTCTCTCTCTCTCTCTCTCTCTCTCTCTCTCTCTCTCTCTCTCTCTCTCCCTCTCCCTCTCCCTCTCTCCCTCTCTCTGCTTCCCTCCTGGTTTGTACATGCATTGAACTCTGAACAATCTTCTATCACTTCAGACATCATTTGCTGTATTTTAAAGTGCTTTATAAATAACGTTGGCTTGGCTGGCTTTTACATTTTTCTCTTCAGAGCTTAAATAGGGAAAGTTGCTAGAAATAATACTGAACTTCAGAATAACAACATATTTTTCTAAAATTTATTTTTAAACTTTCTTCATAAACACAGAAATTTGCGGACATTATTAAAGCTTTGAGAAAAACTCCATTTTACTTTTAGTCAATAAGAAAATTATAATTATTTTCACGCTACGGCGGTAAAACTGGGATATGTAAAACAGAAATCTAAAACAGATCCTTGAAATAAGCAAATCGAGCAGAAATTGATCTGTAATGATAATGAGTGCAGAATCCTGTGGTGGGATGACATTGAACACAACACGGCTTCACTCCTCTGTGCTTCACTGGACCTTGACAATTATTTGTCTCACACACATAAATAAGTTTTGTTCAGATGCTAATTGGCGCAGTGAGGGACAGCTTCAGTAATGTGCATCTGTTTAAACATGCTAATTAGACACATGCTAATTTATTGAGCACGGCTCTTAGATAACATGATGGGAGGTGAATTTTCTCAGGTACGTCAATGCTGATCACTGAGACATAAGGGTAGCATCCAGAATTTACCCCACACCACATCAGTTGGTATATTTTTATAGCTTAAACAGTAGAAAATCTAGATCGCGCACTCTCTCTTTCTTTTTATGTTTTAAATCAATATCCAACCCCTCTTGTGTTTGTCTGCAGCTCGTTTGCTCTTGGCACAATGTGAACAGAGAATTTCTTCTTCTACACTTCCATTAACGGCAGAGTAGGTGCTGAACGCTCCAGCTTCCGTTGTGTTGTGAACTCGCAAGGGCGCACTTCGCGGCAGCTAGATGTAGCACTGTTTAAGCTTCAAACATATACGAAATGATGTGGTTTCCAGATGCGGTTTTCCTCGGGATCATCCCGGATGAGCTGGCGGCTGTGGCCGGGGAGACGGAAGTCTGGGCTTCCCTGCTTAGGAAGCTACCCCCGCGACCCGACCTTGGATAAGCGGCAGAAGATAGTACGGTTTACAATTGACAAAGGTAATCATAAATAAAATTTCTTTGATAATGAAGGATTTTTAAATGTGGTTTGACAGAAATATTAAAAACAAAACATAAAAAACAAGCATGATGGAGATCTGAAGCCAAAATTTTGTTGAGCAACACTTTAAAGCAATCACTATACTCAGGTGTTTTCTGTAATGTTCAATCAGACGTCTGCACCTGTTGACTGGTATGAGTCCACTGTTCATGGGAAAGGTGCTCTAATGTGTCTGGGACAGTTTGTCTCTTGTAATTATTTCCAACCACAATTCAAAAGCAATATCTTATTTCACTAAATCATAATTTTGTATTATGTAATTTGTTATTAGTTTCTTCATTTTTTATTTAAAATACAATTGTGAATATATATATATATATTCACAATTGTATCTGCACACAGACGGCTTCTCTACCTGCCTTTCCTCTATTTTGTTTCCTGAATATATTTCTAAGCTTTTTGCAGATGCTACTTTGCTTCGTTAGTCGATCGTCTCCCTCTGCGGCTGCTCAAAGCAGAGTCCTGTGTCTCCTGCAGCGGGACATTTTACCCGTGTTTTGCAGGAAAATAGGCTGTGGATTATATTTTTCTCTGGTGTTGGCGAGTGGCAGCTGAGAATATGAACTTTTATTTAATTTTTGTGGACATGACGGGTGATTATGTCCACCTGTCGGTGCTGCTTCACCTGGTGCCCAGGCAGCACAAGCTACCTGAACTGGATCTTCACTCTGGTCCAGCAAAGAGTTGGTTTTGAAAGCCAGGAGCCGGTGTTTAGGTGGTGGGAAGCTAAAGAACCAGGTTTTAGTCTGGTTCTGGTTCCAACCGGCACTGGAAGCAGCTTGATGGATGGAGGACCTGAGTGCCATTAAGCAGTTTCTGTTGTCGCAAAATCTGTGTCGGGTTGGCCACAGAGAGAGTTGCAAGTGCCACTTACAGGCCAGAGACACCGGGGGAGGGGGGGAAACATCAAATCGCTCCGTAAACACTTTGTTTAGCCCCACAGGAATTCTGAAAAACACTTGAGGTGAAAAAGTTACTGCATTCTGCTTTAAAATGACCAAGAAATAAGAGAAAACAAGGGTGGTCTCACATTTTTCCATGGCTGTATGCATACACGATGTATGACATCCATTCCTGATCCAGAGGGTTCAGGATGACGTTGGTCCACCTTTGCAGCTAGAACAGCTTCACCTTCTGGGAAGGCTGTCCACAAGGTTTAGGAGTGTTTCTGGGAATCTTTGACCATCTTCCAGAAGCACATTTGTGAGGTCACACTGATGTTGGACCAGAAGGCCTGGCTCTCAGTCTCCGCTCTGATTCATCCCAAAGGTGTTCTATGGGGTTGAGGTCAGGACTCTGTGCAGGCCAGTCCAGTTCCTCCACACCAGACTCTGCATCCAGGTCTTTATGGACCTGCTTTGTGCACTGGTGCACAGTCATGTTGGAAGAGGAAGGGGCCAGCTCCAAACTGGTCCCACAAAGTTGGGAGCATGGAATTGTCCAGAATGTCTTAGTATGCTGAAGCATTCAGAGTTCCTTTCACTGGAACTAAGGGACCAAGCCCAGCTCCTGAAAAACACCCCCACACCATAATCCCCCCTCCACCAAACTTTACACTTGGCACAGTGCAGTCAGACAAGTACCGTTGTCCTGGCAACGATTGACTCTGTAGCGATTGACTCTGCAGATAGTTGGCCACCTCTTCTCACTATGCGCTTCAGCATCGCTGACCCTGCTCAGTTTACGTGGCCGACCACTTCGTGGCTGAGTTACTGTCGTTCCCAAACACTTCGATTTTCTTATAACACAGCTGACAGTTGACTGTGGAATATTTAGGAGTGAGGAAGTTTCACCACTGGATTTCCTGCACAGGTGGCATCCTATCACAGTTCCACTGGAATCCACTGAGCTCCTGAGAGTGACACATTCTTTCACACGTTTGTAGAAACAGTCTGCATGCCGAGCTGCTTCATTTATACACCTGTGGACATGGAAGTGATGGAACACCTGATTCCATCATTTGGATGGGTGAGCAAATACTTTTGGAAATAAAGTGAGTATGTATTTATAAAAATCCACCATTGATGATGTGTGGAGATGGATTCCAGGATTTTAGCCGTCAAGTAAATCCATGTAGCTGGTGTTGCCATCAGAGTACTCATCATTCTTCCCTTTGTTTACATGGCAACAGCAGACATGGATAATTATTTAGCTCATTACTTATTCTGCAGCATGACAAGAAGCTCAAGTAAACATACAGTCAGGGTCATAATGAACTCTCTTTGTTCACAAGAAGAACAATGAGTTCAGCGACATGCATCGCTCACACAGCTCAGCAGGACAGAAAACTGCTGTTGCTTGAAAGGCAAACAGTCACAACAAATACTGATTAGATTTATGTTCCACTTTCCACTAATTGATGAATCACAGCAGTGTGAACGCTTTTAGCATCTTTTTTGGGGAGAAGTTGCTACACATTTTAGATTGAAACATCCCAGTAAATGAAGTGTCTCAGACTTGGACAGCATGCATGTGCGAGAGCACGTGCAAGACAGTGAGCATGTGAGTTGAAAAGAAATAGAGGGAGCGATTTAGAGAATGCAAATTCCTCTCCTCCACTTTAATGTTCTGTGGCCTGACAGCAAGGGAGGAAAAAGCCTCACAAAGCTTCGCCTACAAAGCTCCACTTTCTTTTCTCTCCTCTCCCTCTTCCTCCTTCTCCTCGCAGCCACACTGATCCCATTCTCCCTGCCCGCTTGTTTGTGGCGAGACCGATTTCGGAGGTTAGGGGAATACTTTGTGCTTTGATGTTACGTCCAGCGGTTTCACAGTACAGCGCTTTGATAAGAAAGAGAGAGGTGCTCCATTATTAAAAGAGGTTAAAAATCCTTTCATATGTCCAACAAACAGGTTGAGCTACAGATACATCCAAACCCACAAATCCTTTTTTTTTTTTTTTTTTTTTTTTTTAAGAAGCCTGGTTATTTCAACAAGTCTCATTCAGAAGTACCACATAAGCCATGATGAAAATGCAGCCACTGTTCTCCAGCAGTGCTGCATAGAAAAATAAAAAGAACAATAGAATCATTGTCTACCAGGCCAGACAAGTCCTGAATCTTAAGTGGGCAGCTGGGATGAAAGCTGCACGGAGCCGGGGAGCCTCTCCGGCGTCCCTGAGCTGAAGCTGGAGCTCCACTTGATGATGTATTAATCAATAAATAAAAGGGGAAAACCCCTAATAGGCTTCTGGTGAAGAGAAGAGGAACACAGCAAGGCTCCATCTAATGATGAAGATGTAGTGAAGGCAAACATGCAGGGGAGGGACGGCAGACGGTGTTGGATGGAGGGGATGAGAGCGTGCAGCAGTCAGGCCGAGTCCGAGCTTCACGTTAGATAAAACTGTTTTGAGTTGCAGCTTTAAACAGACGTGACAAACATGAGCCTGCAGTGGTGCGTTGATGATGCGTCATGTCACCATGTCAACAAACGTCCCTTCCAGTCCGCAAGTCTGTCCAAACCAGCGCGGCAGGACTTGACTTTGCTAGCTCCGTCCTCGCCGTGTCGCATCTCCTCCGCTTCCTCCTCCATCAGCTGTGCTCCGTCATTCGTTCTGCTTTTATTCATGAGCAGTGGCTGAGGCCCACACATTCAGGCCGACTGCGTCAGAGGCTCACAGCTCCAACTACGCGTGTTCACACCTGCCATGACAATGAGGATCCCACTTACCCGCTCCGTATGCAAATGAGCTCAAAGCTGACATCACAGTCAGCTGAGCAACAAACGGGACTCATTAAGGCCTAATTCTCCTCATGAGCTCTTCCCCTCTGCTTTGAGTGTTTACGTGTAGGGATGTCTCGTCCTGTGAGGACAGAGGGGGGAGGGGGGGGGTTGGGTTTCCAAACTTACAATAGGCGCATTCGGACAGGTTCTCCTTTTGAGCCTGAGATGGACCTTAACGGTCCTTCTGCGGTCCCTCGTGATTGTTACTCAACAACTGGATTATTCAGTTCGTCCAGTCATGAAAGACAGGAGACAGAAGTTCTGTCTGAAGTTCAGGAAGTAGTGGAGTCGTGCATGCAGCCCATTCTTTCCTTCGACTGCGTTACTCATTCCTTGGATTACTTCAGGACTACGACTAGGATTTCTTGTTGAACTGGGCTGCTACAGTATCCTCTGGTTTTCTTTAAGGGGGAGATGACATTTACATTTTCTACTGTGTTCCAGGTGTATTTTCACTGACAGTAACACATATCCGGATTCTGACACTTCTGTAGTACTCCCACGTCTCAGCTTTCTGTAGAGAAACATTATACACAGCCTGGTAGTTGAGAAGATATACTTAATTTGTTTTGGATTTGTCATTTCAGAAAGGAGGCAGAACACTTCCAGTGCGTTTCACAAATAAGAGGTTAAGATTCGTCATCTCATTATCAAAACAAAGAAATTATGAAACAGCAAAACAAACATGCAAAAACAATGAGCATGACAACAGCTCCCATCCACCCTGAACGGCCGCCTTCTCTCTGCTCGGATTGATCCAGAGCAAAGTCAAATCCAAATGTGTTTCAGGTTAAATCTGATAGTGTCCTGACTTAACCATCTCCAAGATACCGGAAATCCTTCAGGTTAGCTGCTCTGAGTTGAATCAGATTCCCACAAGATCACTGCTGCTAGTTCAACAAGTCCTCACTTTCTCATTCAGCACCGGTGGCTGTGGCGAGCCAGTCTGCTCTTCCCTCATCAGTCCGGTTGATTCTGCTCCTTCCAGACGCTTCAATGCAAACTATCAGAAAACAGACCGGAGATCACAGAGAAGCAGATTAAACTGCACTGGAATATTCAAATGATGGACAGCTTGAAAGCTGACTGCTGTCAGTTTCCCTGAGGACGTGGCTTAACGAGAGCGTACACTGCTGAGGTCATTTATCCAGAGTGTCTGTTTATCTTCCCAAAGCCAATCAACATTAGATGCTCAGGGATGCAACTGTGGGGAAGGAAACGCTTTCTGTAAACAGGGAGACATGAGGAGGAAGCTTTACTGAACTGCAATGTATGAGATGATTTAAAAACCTAACACACAAAAAAAAGCAAAACTCCCAACCCACTCTCATTTTCAGTGGCTTGCAAGCAGCTAAACTCTTTGTGGTTTATTTTCCAGATATTTCGGTCTAGTTTTGGTGTCGTCCATAATCAGAAGGCACTTTCGGACTGTAGGAACCTTTTGGAGTTCCTAGAACCTTTTCGGTAACCAGGCCGTTTTTTTGCGCATTCGGACATATAGAAACTAGGAACCTCAGTTCGTAGAACCAGTTTTTAGCTCCTCCTGCGAGACAGGGTCTTTTCAGGGTTCCATAGGAACTGAAATACGTAGATGTTTGGTGATTGGTAGAACTGGCAAGCCCCGCCCCTTGTGTGATCTCCACTTCTTCCACCCCCGCCATATTTAAAAAGTCTCACAGCTGTTTACCTGTTTGCCAAGATCGTAATAGCAACAAGAACTATTACAATCGGAGTGTACCAATTCATTATTAAATCGATCACAATGGTACACGTCCCAAATCGATAACTATTTTGAAATGTCCAAAAGGAATTATTTTCATATTAATGTAATGACTAAATACAGCTGCAAAGTGTGGCAGTAGAATCTGCGGCTGCTGCCCGGACACTTTAGTGGACGGACCAGCCACTAAAGTGTCCGGGCGTACTTCAACAAAAGACGTTAGTGGGGCAGCTTTCCAACGGGGGGCTGATCCGTACAAGATACATATGACCGTGATGAGGGAAAGCTGGTAAGTTAGCTTTTATAATAGCTTTGAATAAAAGAGATGAGAAACCAGTTTTGTATCAGATCTGTTGGGGCATAAATTTGTCACTGTTGCAACGGTTGCGTCAAACATGGTCCCTAACAAGGTCCTCCCTCATGTGAGAATGCAAACTGAAGGCGAAGGGCAGTTCTTATAACTAAACTCGGAAGGCGTATTTATAGGAACTGCATTCTTCGAACCTCCGAATGCGCCTAGAGGAATGGGTCCTCTTTTTTTACAGGCCGTCTGTCATAGGCACTTCTTTTTCCCCACATTTCTTTAGTTTCATCTCTGAAAACCAGCGAAGATCAGAGAGTCTGACAGAAAACAGGATTCTAGCAGCAACAAGGTGATTAAAGAGCTGGAAACTCAGCATGGAACAGAAACTGGACACAGCAAAGACCTGAACCAGGACCTAAGAAATGCATCTGGACCTTCAGCTGATACATCTATTGTTGGCCAAAGCCTCGTCAGAAATGGTCTCCATGGAAACGTGGCTGGTAAAAAGCTGTTCTTAAAGGTAGAATCTGGAGTTTTTCCCTTGAAAATAAACACGAGACTTATGCAGGTAAATTCCATCTCACTCTCGTGTGGCGGTGACGTTGTTTGCAACTCCCTCTCCCCATGTCTGCATTTTGCTGTTTCCCTTTGTTTTGGTGTTTTCTGGACTTTTCTGAGCGAAGATTTGCGTATATTGCCAGCCAATGAAAGAACTAAGTGCACAACGCTGTGTGGGAATAAACTCATGACTGGAGCAGACGCCAGTCACTCAAACTCTAAGGGGAAAAAAAAAAAGAAAAAAAAGGCAGATGCTTCGGAGAAAGAAGTATTTTGTGGTGAAAAGAGCACTCAAACACCAGAGTTAATATTTGTTTGGCTTTTACTCGCTTTCGAGCTCCGAAGAAGCGAAGAGGCTGAAGAGCGATGCGCCCATTAGCCCGAGGGGAGGGGCACTATAGTGTTTACAAACAAAAACAGGGGGAAACTCCAGATTCTACCTTAAAGAAACACTCCAAGATTAGATTGGTTGAATTCAATCAATATTTTGGTTGTTTTAACCAAAATATTGGTTAGATTATTGGTCACTTTGACCAAAATATTGGTTGAAATCATGGTTAATCTGACCAGTCTTTTGGTGAAAACACTCAAAAGATAGGACGGACACCTAACTACCAATCAGATTGGTCAAATTCAACCAATTTGTTTTTAAGGGTGAAGGAAAAAGGAGAAAAGGCTGAGGTCTGTTACATGACCCAAGAACTGAGCTGAAGATCAGTGGAAACGGGTCTGATGGAGGGACGGGTCCTCCCCAGAACCCGGACATTAACTGGTCTGATGGAGGGATGGGTCCTCCCCAGAACCCGGACATTAACGGGTCTGATGGAGGGACGGGTCCTCCCCAGAACCCAGACATCTATGGGTCTGATGGAGGGATGGGTCCTCCCCAGAACCCGGACACTAACGGGTCTGATGGAGGGACGGGTCCTCCCCAGAACCCGGACATTAACGGGTCTGATGGAGGGACGGGTCCTCCCCAGAACCCGGACATTAACTGGTCTGATGGAGGGACGGGTCCTCCCCAGAACCCGGACATTAACGGGTCTGATGGAGGGACGGGTCCTCCCCAGAACCCGGATATTAACGGGTCTGATGGAGGGACGGGTCCTCCCCAGAACACGGACATTAATGGGTCTGATGGAGGGATGGGTCCTCCCCAGAACCCGGACATTAACGGGTCTGATGGAGGGATGGGTCCTCCCCAGAACCCGGACATTAACGGGTCTGATGGAGGGATGGGTCCTCCCCAGAACCCGGACATCTATGGGTCTGATGGAGGGATGGGTCCTCCCCAGAACCCGGACATTAACGGGTCT
This sequence comes from Atherinomorus stipes, assembly GCA_023101725.1. Classification (NCBI taxonomy): domain Eukaryota; kingdom Metazoa; phylum Chordata; class Actinopteri; order Atheriniformes; family Atherinidae; genus Atherinomorus; species Atherinomorus stipes. The sequence continues at coordinate 19,819 of JALJCO010004457.1, forward strand.
GATGGAGGGACGGGTCCTCCCCAGAACCCGGACACTAACGGGTCTGATGGAGGGACGGGTCCTCCCCAGAACCCGGACATTAACGGGTCTAATGGAGGGACGGGTCCTCCCCAGAACCCGGACATTAACTGGTCTGATGGAGGGACGGGTCCTCCCCAGAACCCGGACATTAACTGGTCTGATGGAGGGACGGGTCCTCCCCAGAACACGGACATTAATGGGTCTGATGGAGGGATGGGTCCACCCCAGAACACGGACATTAACGGGTCTGATGGAGGGACGGGTCCTCCCCAGAACCCGGACATTAACGGGTCTGATGGAGGGACGGGTCCTCCCCAGAACACGGATATTAATGGGTCTGATGGAGGGATGGGTCCTCCCCAGAACACGGACATTAATGGGTCTGATCGAGGGACGGGTCCTCCCCAGAACCTGGACATTAACGGGTCTGATGGAGGGACGGGTCCTCCCCAGAACCCGGACATTAACAGGTCTGATGGAGTGATGGTTCCTCCCCAGAACCCAGACATTAACAGGTCTGATGGAGGGATGGGTCCTCCCCAGAACCCGGACATTAACGGGTCTGATGGAGGGATGGGTCCTCCCCAGAACCTGGACATTAATGGGTCTGATGGAGGGATGGGTCCACCCCAGAACCCGGACATTAACAGGTCTGATGGAGGGACGGGTCCACCCCAGAACACGGACATTAATGGGTCTGATGGAGGGACGGGTCCTCCCCAGAACACGGACATTAATGGGTCTGATGGAGGGACGGGTCCTCCCCAGAACACGGACATTAACGGGTCTGATGGAGGGATGGGTCCACCCCAGAACCCGGACATTAACAGGTCTGATGGAGGGATGGGTCCTCCCCAGATACCGGACATTAATGGGTCTGATGGAGGGCCGGATCGGATGGATCCGGTACCTTCCCCCACCATCCTCGATTCACAAATTGTCCCGTTTGCTTCGCATAGACAAAATTTGTGGTCAGATGAGCTCGGGCCTGTGCATATGGTCCTAGACTCATTCTGATGAACTTCTGTCAGTTTGGTATTTGGTTCGTTTGAGCTTCATTCTTCAGCTGCACCATCTGTTTATTTCACCAGTCAAGTGTCTCAAAGCTCTCTTCTTCAGCACCCTCATTAAATAAAATAAAAGAATTTAAAAAGAATAATAAAAAGTTATTATTGTGAAGCTTTCCTCCTCCAGTGAGATTCGGTCTGAGGCTACTGAGCTAAAACCCTGTGCCTCTTATTCTCCATCTTTTGATGTTTAATTCATCCAATCAGACTTTTTCTGTCTCTGAGAAATATGTGCATAACAAATAAACCAATCTGTCTTTGTGCAACGTGTCTGTGTATGAGGATGAGAGAATGGCATCTCCGTCTGTTAGAAACGAGTTGGACATTATAAGGCAGCGCTTGTTGTCTGTATGTTTCATGGGTCTATCAGCATGTCCCTCAGGTACGTCTCCGTACATCAATCTTGCAGGGACGCACATCCATGTTGTTGTTTTTATTATTTTCTGTTGGGAATCATATCTAAGGCGGGAAAATCCCCGAGCAGTTCATCTCAGCCAGTGTATCTGGATCATTCCAAGCCTGAAAATAACCAATTAGAGGGGCCAGACCGACCCAGCCACGGGGTTCTAAAGCCAGTCCAAATGCAGGCCACCTTATGTCACAGATGTCATCATAAATAAACATGTTTATTCTTCTCCAGGTCCAAGCAGGATTGACTCGCAGCGAGTCTTGTTTACTTTGTCTTTCACCACCAGCTGCGAGTCTGATTCCTATTTCTGCTTTAAAAACCCGGCTGTGCTATTTTCTACCAGCGCTGAGAGGAAACTGTGTGCCCAAATTCATCACATACACCATGTTTGCCTCATTTTCCCCTCAAAGCCTCATTGTGATATATATATAAAAGATGAGCCGTTGCCAGATCACAGAGCGATAATATAAAAAGAAAGCAACAGTGAGGCGGAGGAATTCTAATCAGAGGCATCTTATGTGGAAAGTGAACATCATAAACATCTCTTCCGAGGCCTTTAGTTTTACTGCTTAATCTTTTTAGAGCTTTGTTCCCAGGAGGATGTTTATTTTAGAGGAAAATCCATACTCCTGTTTGGGATGAAAGTCATTACCTCATATTCCTCGCTCCATATATTTCACACTTCTAAACAAATTATTTTTATAAACAAAGGAGGATTCAAGTCCTGCAATAAAACACTTCTTAAACTCACTGGGAAGATATTTTATGGATGAAAATGTGCACATAAGGGATATGTGGCCTCTTGGCTTTGACCTTTTTATTTCCAATAAATATATAGCAAGCCAGAGCAGAGAAGAGCAGGGAATGAGGACATGCCAACTCGAAGGTTCCTGGTGAGTTTTAGAACCCTAAAAAGCTATGAAGCAGTTCCTCTGATCATATAAACAATTATCTGCCTGACAGCAGTATCGGCTGATATATTGTCTTCAAAAAGAAATATCAATATTAAACAAATATGTTTAAATTTTTATTTTAAAGGGAAAGACCATGTAAAAAAAACTTCGAAATACCCCAGATTTAGCCAAAAGGCTAGTTCTCAGATCTTATAAGGCTTCCTGAAATGACGAAATACAGAAATATCAAATTGTAAGTAAAAAAAAAGTTAATCCGTGGGGCATGGGAACATCAAAACGTTGCGTCCACCATGCAACATTATGATCGGATCTGCAGCAGAAGTATTTTTCTAATGTTACACAAGGAATGAATATTACATAATTTTATGCTATAATGTCGGCTACGAGCAGCAGAAAAGCAATGATTATCGGTATCGTATCAAAGTTTTCATATCGAGCATCACTAAAGCCCGGCATACACTGTGCGATTTTTGGCCGTTTTTGGGCCAATTTTCCAGTCGTGCGACAATTTTGGGGATCAAGCCGACTCTCGGCCAAATCGCGTGTCATGTGTCGTACAAGGGGGTCACGAGAGACAAATGGCACCTCATGACGAGCTCCCCATCAGAAAACGTGAGTCGCAAGAAAATCAAACCTGTTTGATATTTTGGTCGTAGCTCGTGAGTGAATCGCATGTTGAGGCGGAGCCACGACCAGACTGAGAACTCTTTCCCCGGAGATTTTCACATTTCACATGCGTGAAACAAAAACGGAAGTAAACTGGAGGCAGCATGGCGACCCAGCTTGTCATCTGGACGAAGTTCTTGTTGTAGAACCGACAGACTGTACAGCCCACGTCTGCTCAGACAATTCCTCGCCCACTCACGACGTCGTCACCTTTTCTTTTTGGCAAATTCCTCACAAAGAAGAGCAAAAATCTCCAAGGCAGCGTGTTTTTTTGGTGATAGCGTACCGTTTCTGCTGCTGCTGTCGTCGTCGTAGTCTACTTCTACTGTCGAACTGTCTTGAGGATATACAGTGTGAGTAGTCAGATCACATCTGAGCGTCGGCTCGTGCAGTATTCAGACATAAATCGCAAGCTGTGAACTTTTGAACTCTGTGACTGATTCCCACAATTTGAGTTGGGGCTGCGAGCAACAATTGAAAATATTGCACAGTGTATCCCCGGCTCACTGTGTCATTTGCTTTACTGATTTCCATTTATAAACCATCAACTTCTCCAATGAAACACAAAGACAGAAGATTTTCCCACAATACATGTTGTCATTAGATAGATTCAACTCCCCCTCAGAGTTCTTGTCATTCCTCTTAAAACAATCCATATAAACAGACATCGCCTTCATCCTGTTATGTTTCAGGTTTCACATCTGTCCAGTGGCGGAGCTAGACAATTCTACATGGGGTGGCAAAGGCCCACTTTGGGCTCCTTAGTACCAACGTGGTGGTTTAACCACCACAGCCAACCTGAGTATTGTTTCTGACCATGTCCATCCCTTTATGACCACAGTGGAGCATCTGATGCCACTTCCAGCAGGATAACGCACCGTGTCACAAAGCTCATCATTTCATCACCTTTGGGACGTGGTGGAACGAGAGATTCTCATCATGGATGTGCAGCAACTGTGTGATGCGATCATGTCAATATGAAGCAGTCTGAACATCAACTGTACTCGTGCGCATCAAAGAAGCGGACTCTGGTCCACCTTAAAGCCGGGGGTCTCGATTCATTTGCAAACGGACTATTGGACTATCCAGCGCATAGACATCCAGCGCACCTAATGGAGGTGATGTTTGTCGACTGTAATAAAGAAGAAGAAGAAAGAAGTGGGGTAGATTATTTGGGTCGGAGGAAAAACAAAGCAAACAGCGTGTTTGAAGAAGCTGAGGTCAAAACAACAACGAAAAACAACAGGAAAATGTGTAGACAGATGCAGGAATAATAAGAAGCAGAAAGATTTCCACTTTAATCACGGAGTCCGGTTTTCTTCTTCTTCCTGCTTTTTCATCATTGTTCAGTGGTTGAATGGGGAGTGTCGCCCCCTAGCGAGCAGTTGTAACTACGGTGTTTTAACCAGGTGGTTTGGTCTGCTTCAGTTAATGCAGTCTGAACCCAAACCGAAGCAAAGAATGACAGACTATCCTGGTGTGAATGCACCCTATGACACCAAAGCTGCTTTCAGACCTGCATTGTAGAGCACGAGCAGTAAAGTCCATCCGCTCTTTAACCGGTTTTGTCTTTACAAACATTCCTTGCAGACTTATTGCATCCCGGGAGCTTTCAGACATCAGGAAATGTTGCGGATAAGTCAGCACTGCCCCGCTCTCCCTCCAACTTTGTCCAGAATATTTACTTGTGCGCTCAGCCAACGATGTGCCGCAACATTTCTGCTCTTTTGACATGGAGACCAGCCGGCACATGTCCGCTACATCTCTGAGGTAAAAGACCAGAACGTGTGTCTGAATGCAAGTGTTTTAAAGGACAAAGTCTGCACTGTTACTGCTTTCCAGTGAAAGTCTGAAAGGGGCTCAAGAATTCAGGTTACCACTTGGAATGAATGCCCAAACAGATATAAAGTCGAATTTTTGAAGAGAAAAAGACAGATTGGAGGCATTAAATGGATACTTCTTCACTTTCTTTACCCAGTTCTTAAATTCCCAAACTTTCTGAAAGCTGCAGACTCAGCTGTAAAACACTTAAACAAGCCAGTCAATCCAGCCGCTTCATTTTCTTCTCACCTCCCACGTTCGTTTCCCTTTTAATTAGTCATTTTGAAAGTCACCTCGCTGGAGAACAAAGTCTTAATTGACAAACTGTCAGTTTAGGCCACAACTCACCTGGAGGTGGTAGCGATGGAAAGGAATAGAAAGGTGAAAGTGACATCAGTGTCGGTGTTTGCATTTCTTCTCTTTCTGGAAAGTGCAAGGTTAAAAGTGTAACTTTATGCATTGGTATTAGCAGCACTTCTATGGTGTTTGCAGGAAGCCTTTTCTCTGCAGTTTTACAGCAAAGGCTTTGACTCTGCTGGATTTATTGGTTTAAAAATATCTCACCTCGTCCACACTCAGTATTTATTAGCTTGTTTTTCCTCAGCTTCATTGACTAACATTGCCATTTCCATGTTTTCTCTTTTTATTTTATGTAGGTCATTGCTGGTAGGCACATCTTTTACTACCAAAAAACTCTTTTCCTTCAATAAAATGATCGTTTTATCACACATTCACAGTGTCTTTAATCCATTCCTGAAAAATTCTGCTCTGTGCAACAGAAGTGCAGCACCATGTTGCATTTACCAGAAAAGCAAATGTAAAGTTTCTCCACATGCATTTTTAATAAGCTACAACCACCTTTTTGCCAGATGTGTGATTTAAGCAGAAATGCTATGTGATCATGATGAAGTGAATTCCATGAATATCTCATACTGCAGCCATCTCTGTGCATTTTCACTCCCAGCTCATCACTTTCTTCTGACTACTTTATTGACTACCTTTTCCAAGTTATTTAAAGAATACATCACCAAGCAGAAAACATTCAGGTACCAGATGCTTCTAATAGTAAACGATAGGAAAGATGGATCTCCTTCTTCCGTGTAATTGGAAAATCTGGAACAGTGCAAATTCTCCAACTATCCTAGCTACCTAAATTACACTACTCACAAAAAGTTAGGGATATTTGGTTTTTTTGTATTATGTCAGAATGAACTTAAAACCCACTGCGACTTGTCCAAGTGAACTGAATTAGACTTGCTCTAAACTTTTAGATGCACGTGTCCATTGTTCGATATGAACACTTTATATTTTCCTGAAATTAAAACCGAAAGTCGGATATCTCGAACTTTTTGTGAGTAGTGTATATGGATTGGCATGTATGCAACAGCCATTAAGGATTCTTTCTTCACTCTTAAAAGAGGAGCTGCTGTCTTGTGGCATCTACTTTGGACTCTGAGGGGACTTTAAAAGAAGTCTTTCGGCTGTCTGGGACAATTCAGGAGTGAGAGCTGGTTGGTCGCAACCAAATTGAACAAAGGTCCCAAAGTGGTTCAACACCTCAGTGAAATAAGGGCACTGTGCACATAATCCAATAACCAAATGCTGGATCAGAAGCACTACAGTGGGGGGACAACAAACTAACAAAAGATGAAAAAAGGCCTGACCTTTACTGATAATTTGCAGTTTTATTGTACAAGTGGACTAATGTTTGTAAAGGTAGTGTAGTAAAGGTATTTGCAAAATAAAGCTGGAAATTATCAGTAAAGCTCCAGCCTTATTTCCTCTTTAGTTGGTTCAACGCCACTTCTGTGTCTTTAGATAGCATTGAGCACTTAAATATGACCTCATTACCTATTAAATTTATGTCACGCAAAAATATTTGCTAAGCATTAAATTACCGTAACAAGACATATGTTTCTAACCATAAAACCCTGTTTCTGACCCATTTTCACTGTAGACTTCATTCATTAATCACACTGGCCCTCATTTATCAAACGATCGTACGACGAAAATCTGTGCGTACGACCATTTCCACGCAAGACTCGGCATTTATCAATTTGAACGTGATCGTAGGATACGATCAAATCTCACGACAGCTCTGAGTTCGTGTACGCAAGTTTGAGTCAGTGAGGGTTTGCAGCACAGCGCAGCAGAACATGAAAATATGTATTTACCAAACCGCAAACTGTCATTTAAACATAAGCATTCACATATCAGCACTAAGAATGAACCCATTTGCAGAGAAAAAGGAAAAAAGTGAATGTAGAATGTATTTCCAAAATTACAAAAATAGCTGTGACTGAATTTAATTCCTCCATTTATCTCAACAAATTATTAAAATCATTGACATATAGTTCTAGGAGACAAGTGCTTTTCATTCTTCGTGCATCTCCTCACCCCGCTGGTAAAACTGCCACATAGGAGGAAGTAGGCATTAGTACGCACACACGCGCAGGTGCCCAGGTGGAGCGCTGCTTCGGGCTGCAGGAAGGCAGGTGGGTGTCGGACGGTCCGACTCGGACCCGGCGGGTTGAAACGCTGCTTTAGACTCTGAGGAAATCTACAATACACTCCTGTCCTGTGCAGTGCTGCACATCGCTCGGACCGCTGGAGAGTTTTGATGTGCAGGAGAAGATGCGCCCGGAGCCGCTCCTCAGACCCCACTGGGCTATACGGAGGAGACCGGAGCTGATCCGTCATTTCTAATAAGTAATCAATACTTTAAAGTTGTATAAGTGCTCAGTCAGTCAGACTGTCCCTTAGCTTTGCAAATGCAAGTTATATTTTTTCTGTCCCCATCTGGGTCAGGCTCGGATCTGACCGTCTGACCGGCATCCACCTGTCACCTGTTAGAGCGCAGCGGTTGGACTCATGAGGGAGGGGGGGGGGGGGCATCATCTTTTGGTGGAAAGTTTCATATTGGACCACTTCTTCTTGACCCATTGGCTAAAGAATTGTGACGTTGCTATTGGATGTGGCCTATTATTAAATTTCATAACTAATAAAACGAATAAACCATATAAACCAGGCCTAGATTGAGACTTTTATTAATATCTCAGCCGGTCGTTCAACAGCGGCCATGACTGATCCTCTTCCGTGCAGCGTTTTTGTGCACGTCTGTGACTCCGGTTTTTAAGCTGTCAAACAGCACCTCTTTAATCTTTCTCACCTCACAAATGAGGAATTCTGTCTTGATCCCCCCAAAAGTTTCTTTTTTGGCAGAATCTCTCCTCCCCATGGTTCAACCTCGCTGGGTGAAGCCTCATCATTATGCATGTTTAAGGGCGTAACCGTGGGCGTGACATTTAAATGACGATGGATTTCAGCAGTGGAATTTATCAAGACTCTTTTGTTCGTACGACGAGATTGGACCGATACGAACGTTTTAATAATTCACACGTGGGTCCAATCGTACGACCATTTTTACGATCAGATGTGCGACCATTTCGACGATCGTTTGATAAATGAGGGCCACTGTCTTTATCATTGTCCTGCAGTCAGTGTTGCCAACTCTTTGAGAAGAGAAGTCGCTATTGGCTGACCCAAAAGTCGCCAGAAGTCGCCAAATGACGTCACCAATTCATGCACAAGGTTTTGCGCATGCGCAGAGACTCCCTCTAATATTCGTTTGGTTTTAACATAGGATTGTAGTAATTTACAAGAGTACTGAAGAGGTGACATACAAGTTTGAGTCATGGTGCAAAGAAGACCCAGTTGTGCCCACAAGGCATCATGGGAAATAATGTAGATGAGGAGGCGTGGTGGGACATACTATTGGCTCAGGAGGGCTGCTGTCTGCAAAGGAACAGCGGAAGTAGTGGGTGAGTGCCGATAAACAGGGAAGGGAGGGGCTGACGGAAGGCAGCTCCTGATGAACAGGTGGAGCGAAATAAACTTTATCTGTCTCCATGATCACCAGGAAAAGTCGCTAGATTTGTCGCTAGTCGCTTTTTTGAAAATAAGTCGCTAGAGGGGTCTGAAAAGTCGCTAAATATAGCGACAAAGTCGCTAAGTTGGCAACAATGCCTGCAGTGTCTAAAAGCTGAGAATCCTTTGCAACCTTTTGTTCCTGCACCAGAGAATGTCACACAACAGCTGCATTACACTTTAAAGGCAGGGTGGGGGATCCTGCAAAAACAGTTCAAGCAAGCTAAATTTTAAAAAATACACCCACCCGAAACCACGCCACCAGAGCACAGGAACGTGTGCACCGATAATTATCGGCAAAGATGACCAAGAACAGCCGCGTGGATAGCTTGTTGGCTAGCAAGTAAACAGCAGAGGAACCATGTTTCTAAACGTAAAAATTATCTCACCTCCAACTTCTTCTGTGGTGTAAAACATCCTCACTGCAAACACCAACACCTCCATGACTTCATCCACATCCATTCTTTCCTTTCAGGGTTCTTTCCGGTGACAACCCTGTTTACGGAAGTTGGGGCGTCCTTTTGCTACTTCCTCTCTACTTCCGCAGCATATAGTTCCCTATTGAATGCCGCCTAGTCAGTCCTTCGATGTGAGATCGGCTTCTCCTTTGTACTCAATCAGAATGTGCGGATCACAAAACGTAATTGGGAAAAAAATTTGAGGTAATTAGTTCACTTTTGCCAAGTGATGCTATTAGAAACCACCCGACTACAGCAACAACGCTAAGCTAAGCTAAAGTCAGTGCTGCGAGATTCAGAGAAAGACTGGGTCGGCTAGAAAACGCTTCTGCCCACTTGGCTCAATTTTACCCAAAGGGCATATGCCTTTAACATTGCGCAACGTTACGTATTAGTAGCACGTGATTTGAAACAGTTAGGTGTCGGGGAAACGTAAATGAGTGGTACATCCTCAAGGTTGTTCGTGCTCATTTCATGCATTTTTGTGAGATCAGGTTGAACGCAAAAGGCATCAAGAAATACGAAACCTGAGCTGGAAAATCAGCTTTCCACTTTTCTTTTCGTTATTAAAAAGAACATTTTAAAAAAATTTCACTTTCACTTCGGGCACCGAAACTTTTGGATGGTGAGAAGTTGAGAAATAATATATGAAACTTCTAGAGTTGGAAAAACTTCTACATAATGGTAAAAATTTGAGGTAGGAGAAAAGTAGAAGAAACTTTAAGATTGTAGCAGTAGCACTTATATAAGTTCACACATGCACATAAAGTATTTATACTTCCTCGTTTCCATTTTCTAAAGCCATAGTCGATTGTATATTAAAAATCTAGTCACACACGAGTCACTAAAACATGCATAGGCTTTAAAGTCTGGACTTGGCATTTGCTCTATTTAACAAATCTGCCTGAACTTAGTTAAACTCAACTATAATTGCCATGTCAAGCCTTCATATCGGTTATTTTAATTGCCTCCTTGTGAGCTGACTAACCTGTAAACACAGCTCCTGGTTTTCCCTGGTTTTCTCTGAGGGCCTCTAAGTTTGGGAGTCTGGGGAAGTTTTGACATTCTGGCCTCAAGTAGGGAGATTCAAATTAAGAGAGACAAGGTACACATAGAAAGGAACCCAGCAGGTTAATGATCACTGTGCCACTGCCAGCCTCCAGCCATCTGGTTAGCTTGTAATAGAAACTGCTCTTTTTCAACGGAGATGAAACTATCGAAGAGGTAGGAGGTAATTTGTCAGAAAGGTGGCCAAAAAAAAGTAGAAATCTGGGAAAAGGATGCTGATTAAATGTGAGTGTGTGTGAGGGACAGGGCAGCGTTTGCTTCCAGATAATTACATTATCAGCTGCAGGTGACAGTGATGCTAACAAGCACGGTGGCATCTCTGTCTCTCGGTGAGCAGAACCTTACGCCCTGACAGACAGCAGCCCTTAACGGCTTGTCCTTATGGTCACCCAGTGTGACAGAATTACTGAGTCTGATACATAAAGTTCACCTCTGGGATGTCATATAGTGGCATAAAAGAAAATGAAAAGAGCTGATTATTTGACAGCTGGTGTGGATGCAACCCACAGGCAGGACATTAAATCACAAGCGTATCGTATGATACATGTGTTTCCTGTCACCCTCAACAACATGTATGGCCCAGACAGGTGATTTAAAGTTGAATTCAAGCTACCTGAATAACAGCTCAACGGTCGATGCAGTCAAACCTTTAAAAATTGATCGACAGTTTTCTGCTTCTACAACTGGAGACCTTTTTATTATAAGATAAAGTTTAATGTCATAGATAGGTCAGGGTTGGCAAGAATCTTCATTTATTCTTCACCAGTAACAAATATACTTATATTTACACATCTCCATAAATCCCAAAGTGTTTTCTTTAATTTTGGCCACAGATTTATTCTGTCCAGTTTATGTCCTTATAAACTGGCTTGTTTGTAGGCTCTACAGGGGTGTTTTATTGTTTTACTTTGTAATTATTATTATACTTACAGTATTTTATATTCTATTTTATTTACCTCTTACACTGATATCTCTCTCCAATGGGTTGAATTTAATTCTGTGTTTGACGTGCTCTTCAACTTTGCATGGCAAAGCAATAGCAGACGCTACATCCTCATTAAAGTACTGCTGTTTGCACCTGATACCGATTGCATGAGCAATCTTAGTAGATCATCTGCAAACAATGAAGACAGCACACGCAATCTTTAAAGGCGCCACAAAGAAATCAGAACTCTCTATTTGAGATCTTAGTGAATCAGGGCCAAAGTGTTTACTTTTCGTGGAAAGGAGCAAGGTGGATAACATGATGATTATGTTCAACAGTTTCAACCATCAAACTAAACCAAACTTACACAATTCAGTCCTATGAGGGCGGCAATCCAGCACGTTTTCCATCTTTCCCTGCTCAAACACACCTGACTTAAGATAAATCCAATAGTCAATCAAGCTCTGCACAATGACTCATTAACTTGTGTTGGAGCACGGAGACATGGAAAACCTGCTGGAGTGTGGCCTTCGTAGGACCAAATAGAATAACCCTGCTCTAAACCATGAGATGTAAAATCAACACCCAGTTACAACAATCTTTGTTCCTCACTTTTCTCTTTAGCATTAAATATCACTCAGGATCTACAGTATCCATCCAGGATGCTGAGGAGAGGAAAAATCCTGGAGCACTGCATGGCAGCACCTGTGTCCAGCGGGACTCACAGCAGTCTGACCAGCACTTTTCCATGCTGGACCATCTGATCTGATTTCTTGCTTGTGTTCTCTTTGATGTAAGTTGCTTTGGAAAAAAGTCTGCTAGTAGTTGTACGAGAAGAAGAGCGGGATGTCTGGGTTTCCCTTCTCAGCTTCTTGCCTACTCAGCCTGAGCCAAGGCTGAGTAAGCCAAGGAAAATAAATGGATGGAAGGTCATCTTAAAGGAATAGTACACCCACAGAATGATGTGCCTTTAATTCTACTCACCCTCATGCTGAGCAAGACTGTGGAGCACGTTTTTAATCTCTCAAATACAGCTGGAGATCGAACAGGTTTTCATTTTCCCCCAACTTTCATATAATGGAGGTCACCAGCCCCGAACCAAAAAGGTCCATAAAGTCCACAAAAACTTTTATCATTCTACCTAATTAAATTGCTCCAATCAGAGCACACTATCAAGCAAACAGCCCCCCCCCCCTCCTCTCTCCTTCCACCCTCCGCTCTCACCCCATCTCCGCTGATTCAACTGCGTTATTGGAGCTGAGTAACTGCTGAGTCAGGTCTGGGTTTTCAAACAAATGGATTTAAAAGAAAACTTCTGCAGCAACACTGAGGGAGGGGGCCACAACCTTGCCATTACCTGCAAGTTTATTTTCTAACTGCTGTCTGATAAACGTAGCTCACTGACTGAAATACACATGATGCTAACAGTTAGCCTTTAGCAAACTCCGGCCGCAGCTTGACCTACTTTCTCTAAATAAGGTTAAAGCCAAATAAGGTGTAGCCAATCAAAATGAAGTCAACTTGGTCTCCGGGTAAAGCTGCATATCATTACCGTACCCAACTCTTTCACTGAGGAAGGGAGGTCTGGCATTTCAAAACAATCCCCCGCTGGACAAAGTGCCATTTTTTTCTTTGGAGTATTAACATATGCAGCAATGTCAACTACATGAACCAGTTTTTACTGCTATGTCATCACTCCTTTCAGAAATCAGTTCATCTAAACAGCATTGACCAAATAGTGAACGTGAACAGCGATCTGCAAAGCAGTGGATGACAGTTTTTAAATGGCCTGGGCTGAAATTTGCCAATATTTCTCTCTTCAAGCTGGATATTTGTCACTTTTGCACAGCTCGTTTGATGCATCCACATAAGCAAAAAGATCAGTTCAGGTTGCTTTCACTTATTAGTTTTCAATCATGTTTCTTCCATCATCCTGTCTTGATATGCATCATTCACTGATGCTCGCTTTCGCACCATCTCCTCTGGCCAACCCACCCACACCGTTTGAACATATTGCTCATATTACACCCTGGCATTCAGTTTTCCAAAGAAGGCAATGATTGTGTTTCTGTTGGAGCGCGATGATGTAGATGATGGCTTTGGCAGGCAGCGAACAGGCCTGCTCTGATGAGCTAAGACTCCGCTGGAGGAGAATGGGACAGGAAAAGGCATGAAAAATGGTGCAGTGTTTAGCACTGCTTGGCACGGCTGCCGTGGATTCACTGAGTCAGAAAAAAGGAGGCCATCTTTGTGGGGTGTGACTGTCACCGCTGGATGACAGATGGCATTCTTGGCTCCCCGAGTGGAAGCGCAGAGTAAGAAATAATGGGTATGCGATAAAAAGTCTCCTGAACATGTAGAAACAGAGAATACAGTGACAAACTGCCAGTTTAAGATGAAATACTCAGCAACCACAACAAAACCTATAAGCAGAAAATGCCATCCGCAGGCTACACTCACATGCTTCTCTTACATTCCTCTGCATATTGTGTTTGAAAAGCTGCGCCGATCTGGAGGCTCTTTTGTAATGAAACATCACCAGTTGGCGGTTTAGGAAGCGCGCTGACAACCTGGCTGCAAGGGGGTCAATAAAGTGGTTTCCACAAGTGTCTAACAGCTTACTGCATCAGTTTTGGGGGCATTTCCTGACTGAGGCTGACCCAAAAGAAAAAAGGTTATTAGAAACCCTTGTGTTTACGCTTACCTGATACACGTATGGTAAATGGTTTGCACGTTTTTAGCTTCTTGCAGCTAAGTTGCACTTTATAAAACACTTTACAGAGTGCAGACACACACACCAAAGGCCCAAGGACACTTTGGTATTGTGTAAGGTATTGAACTGCCACCTTGAGTGGACAATCTGTTCAACAGCTTGAGCCACAGCCAGAGTTTAAATTGGGCCGGGCTATTTAGCGCTCAGCCCTGGCACAAACGCTCCATCGTAATGGGATGCTTAACTTCTCATACCAACACAGATATATCATAACACTTTCTCAGACAGAAAGACTTCCAAGGCTACAATCTATTCATCTATTTTTGCTTTTCCTTGGAAACACCACGTCACCTAACATGGCTCTGTCTCCACGCCCGGTTCTGCCAGAGTCCTGACACACTTTTTACATTTTACAGCACATAAGAACAGCTCTGCGTAATTCCTTTTCTGTTCATGGCTTTAAAGGATATATATATATTTTTCAACCTGGACCTTATTTCTAGGAGTTTATGTGTATTTACTCACCAGTTAAATTTCTGCATCACTCTGAGTCCTTTGGAAGACATTACATTAAGTCGTCTTTCAGCGTTCATCTATATAATGGCAGAGACGAGCCGCCTCTCTATATCTGCAAAACTCCTTCATTTCATCAATGCTTTAAGAAGAACGAATGAATGAATAAGTACTATTGTCCTGTGAGTTCAGAGTTTCACAAATTGTGTTTTTGTTGTTGTCTGGGTAACGAGCTGCTCTTCTCAGCTGTTCTACGGAAGCGTGCATCGTAAATGCGCGGCCCAGAAGACTGTGTAGAACCCTGATAACTAACGGAAAGCTAAATCTGGACTCACGGGAATTAGATTGGAGAGGGGTGAGTGGAGGGTGGGGGGGGGGGCGTCCTGGGGGCCAAATAAGAAAAAAAAATAAAAAAAAAAAGAAAAAGAGAAAAAAAAAAACAAAAGCGGGCGTCCAGTCTGGGTGGGAGGGGGGGTTTCTCCTGGGAGCAGGAGAGAGGGGGAGTGCCACTAGGGAATTGAAATGTTGGATCTGGAGGTGAGACACGGGAAACGAAGAGAAAAGCAGGGGGGGGGGGGGGGAAAGAAGGAGAAAAGAAAAAGGGGGGGGCAGGTAGGATAAAAAACAAGCCAAACCCCAAAGTCCAAACCTTTGCCCCAGTGAGAATAACCCCCCTTCCCCCTGGTGTGTCTTTCATCCCCCCCTAAGGTTTGGGGTTAACAGCGGGCCCCCCCCCGGGGGAAGAAGGGGTGTAAAAAGAGAGGTGGGGGTTCGCTAATTAATGGGAAAAAAGAAATTACGTGGGGGTCAATAGGACGGAGGGAGGGATGGGGTACCCAAAAAAGAATAGAGAACACACAAAGGGGCGTATTGCTGTGGTTAAAAAACAAAGAGAACTATCCAAATAGGGGGTGGGCCGCCCTCTCCTCCTCCACCCCCCTCCCACCCGGCGCCGGGGCTCGCCCCCACGAGACGGAATAAGACAGCCCCTATAATTCGGGGGAATAGTAAAGGGGAAAAAAATACCAATAAATAAATATAAAAGTTTGGAATAAAAAATATAAATAATAAAATAAATAAATAATTAACTTAAAATAATATTCAATGGAAAAAATATCAAACCTCATGGGTTAACACGTGCGGTTTTTTTTAAACTTTAAATCCGTTGTGTTGTTGAAACTTTGTATGAGGATTATAAAAAGATAGATTGTTGGGAATTTAGGGTGATAAAAATAAAAATTATTTATTTATAATATCATTTATTAAAAACTTTTTATATTATATATTTTTTTATTGAAAAACTTTTATAATAAAATATAGAGAAAAAATAGAAGATATATATAGTGTTTTTTTTTTTTTTTTATGGAAATTTATAATTAATAAAAGAAATAGGGAGGTTTGGAAAGAGAAGAAAAAGGTGTTTAAAAATAAAAAGAAGGGTTATAATAAAAAAAAAAAAAACTATAATAAACGGGGCAATAGTATTCGTTTGTTCGTCTATTCTACTTAAAGTATTCAAGGAGTTTAGCAACAGATAATGCCTGAAGCTGTACTGACTTTGTAATATCTTCCGAAGGAGTCAAAGTGAAGCAGAAACTTTACTGGTGAGTAGGGATGTAACAACAATCGATAAAAAGATAAATCGGGATATAATTCCCTGACAATTAGTATTACCGTTTCAGATTTTAATTATGGTAAAACCGTGATTATTGTACTTTGAAAAACTCCCGGTGATGCTGCTCAATGCTAAGAAAAGCAGCATCAGTCCCTCAGACAGAGTTTGCATGTTTGACCTCTGAAAACATGGAGGAAGGCATCGCATGGACAGTTCTGGGGCCTCATTTATAAAGCTTGCTTACGCACAAAACAAGGCCTGAAAGTGGCGTAAGTGATTTCCCTAAGTTTCTGATTTATAAAAACAAACCTGACGGGAAAATGTTCGCAGCTGTGTGCGAACTCTGAACCTTGCGCATGAACATTTTGGAGACGGGGAAACTGGCGGCGCCGCTGGTGAGATGATGAACTAAGCCACAGACTCTCGTAAACCCCCATCTGTTCCTGGATTGAGCTGTATAATCCATAAGCCTCATTTAAGAGAGCTACAGTATATCTTCAATTATATAGTGATGGAACTTATAAGTAAATTGGAACAAGGTAGGGCTGGGCAATAATGGCCAAAAATAAATATCACGATATATTGAGCAGTTCACCTTGGTAACGATAAATGGACGAAAAACCTACCTATAAACCAGCCAAAATCTACTATTATTTTCATTTTGTTAAAACAGATATTCTGCCTTAACTGGAACTTCATGTGACTTCTTGTTTGGCAGATAGATTAACAGGTTCCTCCATAAACACCCAGTCGATGTTTTGGACATATGAGAAGTACTGTGAAACTGAAATACAAACATACAAATATACAAATTAATGAATGAATTATTAATTATCAAATTGATTTATTCAAATGAGTTATTCTTATTTAGATATGAGTAAATATTACTTTGTGTCCATGAAAACCAGTGCTGAGTCTCCCATTAAATGCACACACGACTACCGATTAGCATGAATGCTAACTTAGCCTAAAAAGGAGTATTTCTTACTTCCGCGAAGCGCGCACATGAAACTATGGAAGACTCGCGTTCAGAGCCTACTCTGCCGATAATACAAGCGTAGAAGAAGAGATTCGCCGTTTACATTGTGCTAAGAGCGACAGAGCTGCAGACCAACTGGGACAAACACAAGCCGGTCCAAGAGGGGTTGATGTTGATTTAAAACAAAGAAAGAAAGAAAAAGAGAACGCGCGATCTCGTCTGCGGCGGCTTCCGAAATGTCATGAACGTGCATCGGCGTGCTCGCAGGAGATGCGATGTAGTACTGTTCTGGACGCTACCCACTCAGGACACTTGGATTTAATCCAGGAAACCGCTCGCCAACGTGTTTGGTGAAGAATGAAGATTTGGCAGTGAATCAAAATTAAGATACACAAAAGAGAGAACGAAGAAAACAGAAACCAAAAGGTTGTGATGTTTGAGGTAAAAGCTTTACACAGAAATGTAATCTAAAAAAACACAGGAGACTCCACACGGGAGAAAAATCTTTTGGTTGAAGATTAAAATATCTGTAAAGTCTTAAAGCAAACATAAAACTTCACTCAGAATAAAAAGTGCATACTCTTTTTATTCTGATATTGAAGAGCCAAAAAAAAAAAAAAAGAAAAAAGTGGTATTGATGTGTGTTTGAGCAACTTACATTATTTTGTAGTGTTTTACTTATTGATCAACTGTTTATTACATTTATTTGTACATTGTTCAGCTGAAATTAAACTGCATGTCTCATTCTTGAATTTGTCATCTAAAGATATCAAAATCTTCTTTATGTTTTATCCATGAAGAAAAAGGGTTCTGTAATGCCTGCAATAAGACTGAAAGCAGCACCTTGTAATTATACAAGTAATTGTACATTGTTCTAGAAAGTACTTCAATGTAATGCTACTGTTGTTATGAACTTGTTCATTTCAGTCTATTAAAAGTGATTGTTCTCACAATTTCATGATGTACTTGCAGTTAAATATTCAGTCTTGCTTTGTCTTTAACGATGGAAATAAAGTCACTTAAAGTAAAACCTATTTGTTGTCTGTTTATTACAACTATGACGTTTAAATAAAGTTGTTATTGACATGATCCCCGGGAGTTGTATTTACTCATTCATATCCGCCATATAAATATATATAAATAAATATATATGTATATATATCAAATCAAATCTTTATTTATAAAGCGCTTTTCCTGCCAAAGGCAACCCAAAGTGCTTTTCAAGAAAATAAAAACAAACACATTTTTAAAATAAAAACAGCCCTTCACACACCCAAGCACAAAACACAGCACACAAAACTATAAACATTTGCACACACACACAAACACACACACACACACCCCACACCCACCCACACTAAGACTAATAAACATCTGGCTTGACCTACTGTGAGGAAGCGATATCTTGGGGATCCGTTCACTCCAGGAGCCAGACACGGCCCTAGAGGGCGCCCCTGCAGGAGCCAACCAGATCAGGGCAGGCCGGGGTCCACACCACAGTGATAGGGCTGCAGTGCGGGGCCCCAGCCACCAGGACAAGGGCAGCCCCACACCAGCTCCCTCCAGACCATGTAGGCAAAGCTCCCAGAGTGAAGGATCCCCATGAGGAAACACTGGTGTTAAAATGTTAAAACAGATAAAACAAGAGAACAGATAAGAGCAACATAGAAAAATAAATAGGTATTCATAAAATTATATGCTAAACAAGTCAATAAAATCTAAAATAACTTAAAGATAACATAAAAAATAAATAAATAATAGAGTAAAATAAGTAAAATGAAATAAAATCAAAAAGCTGAGTTAAAAAGGTCTTGAGCCTCTTCTTAAAAACATCAACAGTCTCTGCAGCCCTGAGGTTTTCTGGCAGGCTGTTCCACAAACGAGGACCGTAGTGGTGGAATGAGGCCTCGCCATGAGTTTTAGTTCTCACCTGGGGAACAATTAAAAGGCCGGTACCAGAGGACCTCAGGGTCCGCGAGGGTTCATAGTTTAAAAGCAGGTCAGATAAATAAGAGGGCCCAAGACCATTAAGACATTTATAAACCACTAAGAGAACCTTAAAGTCGATCCTGAAACGCACGGGGAGCCAATGCAGCGATTTTAAAACTGGTGTTATGTGTTCCCGCCCTCTGGTCCTCGTCAGAACTCGTGCTGCCGAGTTCTGCAATAACTGTAAGCTGGAAACAGACTTTTTAGGAAGACCAGAGAGCAGGGCATTACAGTAGTCTATTCTACTGGAAATAAAAGCATGCATCAGCACCTCCGTGCTGGCAAGAGAGAGAAATGGGCGGATATATATATATATACACACACACTCGTCCTCAAAATTATTCATACCCTCTAATTAAAGAAAGGGCTAAATTGACAACAGTAATTCAAACCACAAGAAACTAATTATAAATAAAAAAATTAAAAAATTACAAATTAGTAAAATAAATTATTGCTTTTGAATTTTGATTGAAAATGATAAGTTGAAAAACAAACATATACATTTATATGTGTATATAGTTATTAGGAATGCACGATATTGGAATTTGGCTGATATCTGATATGCCAATATCTAAAAACACATGTGGCCGATGATATTGATACCGATATAAAAGCTGAAAAAAATAAGCAGTCATTGAAAACAGCAGTTCTGTTATTTGTTTCCGCCACTTTGAAAAATAGTGTTGGGAAAAATGTAATACACTGATATTGTAATATTTTCATTTGTCAATATCAGCTCGATACTTAAAACAAGGTATTTATCTACTTCACTTACAGAATCTTGCGAGATTTTATCGTTCTGTTACAAAATCTCAAGATATTTCATGAATTCTTATGAGATTTCGTAATAAAACAATGAAATATTGAGAGATTTCGTTTGTAAAATAGATCGATAGCGCCGTTTAAAATGTCAAAATGATATCAGGATGTGCAAGTATTGCAATATTTCAGTCTATCGATACTTTTTCCCACGCCTCGTCTGTAAAAACAAGTTTTTGAAGAAGAAGAGGAAGTTTTTTGTTTTTTTTAATGTTTTTTAGACATTAGAAATTGTGACATGATTGGTTAAATATCGGTAGGGTGGTCGATGTCCGATACTAGGGCTGGACAATTAATAGAATTTTAATCGTGATTTCAATTTTTCCTTTTCACAATTATAAAAACACTAATCGAAGAAAAACAATCCTAAAGTGAACAGACTGGTGGAGTTAGAGGAAACAAACTGCAGGGAGTATAGAACAGGAATGCATGTGGTTAGTTTTCATTTTTATTGCTATTATTATTTTGAATAATATACTTATTTTACTCCTTTACTTGTTTCTAATTTATTTTCGGTTTAATTTTTTAAAAAGTTATATTTCAAATTGAGTTATGTGGTTCAATAAACACTTTTTTTTTTAAATCAATGAATAATCGTGTAGATTAATCGAGATTTCAATATCAGTCAAAATAATCGTGATTATAATTTTTCTATAATCGTCCAGCCCTATCCGATACTCAGTTTTTAGGCTGATATAGGCCGATACTGATATATTATATTGTGTATCCCTTCTATAAACACACACACACACATATATATATATATATATATATATATATATAAAAAAAAAACTGTTTAGATCCCTAAGGGGAAATTAGGGCTCTGCATTTCACCCATCTCTGTACAGTAGTACCAGAGAGCAGTGGGCTGCTACTTAAAGTGCCGGGGGAAGAATTGGTGTAAATATATATATACATATATATATATATATATATGTGTGTGTGTGTGTATTATTAGCAGGGCCGCCCCGCCAATAACATGGTAGGTGAAAACACTGATGTATATCAGAGCTGTTAATAAGTCTTTCATCTCAAGTCCAAGTCGAGTCTAAAGTCACTTTAAATTGTACAGTAATGAGTCATGTGACATGTGATGTCTGTGGTCTGGTCTGCTTGAAGGACTCCATTATTATATCCAAAGAATTAAAAATGTGTACTCACCCTTTACCTCCCAGCTGCCTGTAACCGCACTGATCTTTAGCTTTACATGACAAATACTCTGTCCCTCTCCTCTGGACGATGTCTCTGCTGCACTGAATTAAGAAAACCTGCAGATCAACACGGACATTTATTCAGACTACTGTAGTAAATCTGCTCTGACTTATTTAAGAGTTTTTTACGTGTACAAAAATCCATCCGGACCAAGAGAGAATTTTTCATAAGTAATCCTGCAGTTCATAACATTTTTTTTTGTCTGAATGTGGACAGGAGACCGATATCCTGCAGGTTATAAATGTCTTCTGCTGTAACACACATGACAGCTGGTAGTCAGATTCTGCACCAGCCTCATAATGAGACATTTATAATTTGACTCAGGTGTGTTGCAACAGGTTAACATGTCCAAACCTGCAGGACAGTGTCCACATGTCCAAACCTGCAGGACAGTGTCCACAGCTGGTGATCCTGCAGGAGAGCTGAAATCTTTTTAATGCTTAATCTGTGTGAGCTGAGAGCAGAAAATATTCTCGATTTTAAACTGAAAAAGCTTCAATGTCTTCATTAATTTAAATTCAGTTCTCGTTTGGATCCAGTTTCCTCCTAAACCAGCAACAGCTGGACTTCTCTGATAAACAGAGCCAGTACAGCAGAGTCTGGTTCCAGTCTGGTCCCAGTTTAACGTTGTCATGGCAACGTCACAGTTAATGGAGACTGTGTTCAGTAAACTTCTGATTCTTCTTCTGCAGACATTCAGCAGAGCCAATCTGATGACGTTAACGCGACTTTAGTGCAACGGCTGTCACGAGCTAACGCTGCTACGGTGCTAACAGGCTAGCTGCTAGCATGAAGCTTTCGCAGTGACTCACCTGCCCAGGTGTGTTTGAGGAGGATGAAGGTGGATGAAGGTGGATGTGGGGAATCCAGCGTTCACATATCTGCTCACATATTTGTCACTTTTATTAAGTTTTTAATACCCAAAGTTACAGCGATGCGCTGATGTGCGGCATCGCGCTGGTCACGAGCGCTGCCGTTGTTTTGATTGAGTGCACGTGTGTGCGCGTCTGTGTGACGTTACGTCAGTGCAGTCTGGGGGGGGTGACAGCAGTCACACAGACAGGAGATCAGACAGAGGCCCCGTCCCAGTACCCACCCTAAACCCTGCACCCTTGTGTGAAGTGCGCACTTGGCAGAAGTGCACATTAAGGGTTGGATGTGCAGGTTTGTGCGGGAAAAAGGCAGAATTGGGACAGTGATGTTCCTCCATTTTGAACCACGTCATTTCATGTCATTGCTGCCAAACTCAGCTTCATCTCTGTTCCTGGTGAAGAGACGTCTTTTTCAAAACATAAACTGAATAAAGTTCATTTCATCTGTTCTTGTAAAATAGATGTTATGAAATCCACACAAGTTTAATTAATAAATAAATGAATTACTGAACTAATTTATGTAAGATGTCTGTAGAATTTCACCAGTACAGGTTAAATAACTGTTACATCCTAAACAAATGCATGATAATGATTAAATTGTTGCTCTGTAACTGTTATCGTTAGAATGTCCATAAACGTCCACATGTCCATAAAAACATGTATAAGTTCTTTAAATTACATTGGGAACTGAAACCTGTATTAATCACGAGTTGTAAGGCTTACAGAAGTACGGCTACATAATTATTTTGATCCTTAATTTCATTGTAAATCTAGATGCTTTGGTATTGTATACTTATTAAGTTTTTGCTTTTTTCTATCAAAATGTTTGCTTAGTATTGTATTTTAATTTAGTTAACCTGTTTTTGTTGATTGTATGTTTAAAATTTATGTTTAACTGGATCCCAGGAAGAATATTCTTCACTGGTGAAGACTAATGGGGATCCATAATAAACTAAACTATGTCAGGTAAACAGGTTTCCCTTGTTAAAGACGCTGCGTCTCGACTGGACTTACCTGTAAATAAAGTTTTTAAATAAAAAATTAATTTAGCTACTTTTATCAGTAAACTGATAACTTTCATTATTCAAATGCTTTGAATTTTAATATTAAGAGTATATTTCGAAGTAACATGGCAAACTTCAGTAATTATTTCACCTACAGCATAAAAGATGAAATATTTCAATATTTCCATCTGAAATGGCTTTTTTTTCACTACAGGCAGGAGCTCATCACCAAACATGGTCATGTTCCACCTTAATGGTTCAAAACGTCACGTGCAGCAATGAATTATGGGCAATATGCTTCGGTGAAGTCTGCATAGATGCGGACTTCACTGAAGTGTGGATTGAGGGCGCAAAAGGGGGCGTGACAGACTTCCGCCCTCGAGCAGCCCTGGAGAACCAGGACACACTACACACTTCAACCCCTCAACGGGAGCGCGCATTCTAGGGGTGCAAGGGTGGAAGTGCGGGTGTTGGGACGGGGCCAGTGATCACGAGGGGGGAAAAACATTTCATTTTAAATTTTTATTTATTTTATTTTTTTAATGTTCAGGAGTCTGAGGGCGAGTCCGAGTCCCTGACTTGAGTCCCCATCTCTGATATATATATATATATAGATATAGATATATATATATCTATATATATACGTATATACATTTATATACATATATATACACATTTATATGGGGCATGAGTCTGTCGAAAAAAGATCATCATCCCTATCATACACATTTATGAGGTGTGGTTTCTCAGCCATGGCTGCAGGGCAATGGTGGCTCCAGAAATGTGCATAATTAAATATTACTGTCCCCCCAAAAAACAGGTAAATGCAGAGGTGGGAGGATATCTGTTTTAATATCTAAAGCATTAGGAAAAAAATCAAACTGCAACATTAGATGTTTCAGGTTAAAACAAATCATTGAATCTGGCCTGAAATCTTTCAGTACTGTTGGGGCATTTGTGGTTTGAGAACAGTATGAAAGTTTCATCATGCCATAGCTAAGTGATGTATGCTAATCTGACCAATTTCTTGCTATAAAATTAACTAATGAAATGTAGATAGCCTCCAGTCTTGGGTTTCTTCTCCCCTCCTTCCTCTCACAGCAGCACAACTTCATTTAATATTAGTTTATGAAGCTTTTTTATAATCTCATCTGCATACTGATCATGTACTGTATGTTTTAGGTAATAGTTTCCTTTGATTTTGTAAGTCTTGTGTAGACACAAGCAAACCATGGAGGACAGAACGACCTCTTCCTAAAGGACAACTTTCTTGTTTTTCAACCTGGACCTTATTTCTAGGAGTTTATACGTGCATTTACTCACCATTAAAGTTTCTGCATCATTTTGATACCTTTGGAAGATATTCGCTGAGTCGCCCATCGGTGTACATTCAGTAATACTTTAAATAGAATTAACGAACGAAAGAACGATTGTCCTGTGAGTCCAGATTTAGCTTTCCATTCGTTATCAGGGTGTTCTACACACTTTTCGTTCATGATGCGCACTTCCGTAGTACAATTGAGAAGAGCAGCTGCTGCCCAGACAACAAAAACACAACAGAAACTCTGAACTCATCGTTCATTCTACTTAAAGTATTGATAAAATAAAGTTTTGCTGCAGATAATGTCTTGTAGAGAGGCTGCCCCGTCTCTGCCATTACAGTATACACAGAGGATGTATGCTGAAGGGCGACTCAACATAATATCTTCTGAAGAAGTCACTGCCTGGCTAAAAAAAAGTCGCCACCTGGATTTCACTACGCAAATAGGTACGAGCCTCCTATTGGATAATTACATGATGGGCGATTATCTTTCAGCTGGCATCAAGTTATTTAACCCCAACTGGTGCAATAACTTGCTTCTCATTTCCTAAACAACCATGTGGAAAGACACATCCGTGGTCTTGGAGAAGATGTGAGTCTGTTTGAGAAGGGTCAAATAATTGGCATCAAGAGGTGAAAACATCTAAGGAGATGCAGAAACTATTAAAATTGGGTTAAGAACTCTCCAACGCATTATGAAAAACTGGAAGGATGGTGGGGACCATCATCTTCAAGGAAAAAATGTGGCCAGAAATAAATCCTGAATGATCATGATCGGCGATCACTTAAACGTGTGGTGAGATCAAATCAAAGTAAAACAACAGTAGAACTCAGGGCTATGTTTAATACTGAAAGTAAGAGCATTTCCACACGCATAATGCAAAGGGAACTCGAGGGATTGGTGGTGACTTTTTTGGGGGGCCAGGTAGTGTATAAACTCCTAGAAAGAAGGTCCAGGTTGGAAAAAAAGAAAGTTATTCTTTAATCTTCATCAAGTATCAGTTACTAAAGTTAAATTGCCAATTTGATTGGATTCAGAATACAGAATCAGTGAACAAAGGCTTCGTTCACATGAACTCCAGACCAGTATGCCGTCTGTCAGACCAGTATGCTGTCAGACCAGTATGTGGGCTGTCAGACCAGTATGCTGTCTGTCAGACCAGTATGCTGTCTGTCAGACCAGTATGTGGGCTGTCAGACCAGTATGCTGTCTGTCAGACCAGTATGTGGGTTGTCAGACCAGCATGCTGGCTGTCAGACCAGTATGCTGGCAGACCAGTATGCTGGCAGACCAGTATGCTGTAGTATAAATGTATTTCTTGGCGTCCATGTTGGACGTGGGGTTGGCCATCAACAAGCAGTCCTTTAAACTCTGGCGCAGGTTCAGCTACAACCAAAGAAGAAGAAGACCGAGCATCATCTTTCACTCAAGTGCTCCACAGACGAAGATGGTAGACTGACCGCTGATTAAAGATAAAGTTAAATTAAATTAAGCACTTGAATTAAATTAAATATCAGTAACTAAAGTTAATTTGTCAGATGGACTGTTTTTAGAACACAGAACGATCATGAGTGAACAAAGCACTCCGGATTCTGTATTTCCCTTAAAATTTCTTTGAGGAGTTGCTTTCTGCGCAAATGTTTGGTTTAAATCTCTCAACACATTTTACTAACATTCAGTAAATGTAACTCTGTAAAACTGAAGTGCTTCAGGCTAGGTGCTATCGCTGCATTGCTCTGTTTCATAGAGCCACATCATCCACCATGAACGTAAAAGCTGGTTCGTTGATAATTAAGGATAACATGCAAAGCTACATGTTTGTATAGCTCTAAATTGTACGATCTGGGCCAGAGGCAAAGTAATTAAGCTGTGAAAAGTGGGATGCCGCTGCTGGCGCACTTTCTGTTGTACAACTTGTTAGACAAGCTGCTAAAACCTCACCATGACACGGATTTCTGCCAGTAATTTTCCTGTGGGTTCTCATGTGATCACTGTGGCATCACAGTCAGACTGCCAGCAGACAGAAGCGAGAGCCGACCGTCGTCCCAACAAACCCACGAGACTGACGCTGCCTCGTATACAGCGGATACGTCAGGAAGGAAAAATGTAGAATAACTGTTGCTCTGCCCTCCTTAAAGGAACAGTACACCCACAGAATGATGTGCCTTCATCTTCTCCTCACCCTCATGCTGAGCAAGACTGGAGCACTTTTTAATATCTCAAATGCAGCCGGAGATCTGACAGGTCCATAAAAGTCCACAAAAACCTTTTTGGTTCAGTCGCTGGCGAACTCCATTATATGAAAGTTGGGGGAAAACAAGGCACATCATTCTGTGGGTGTACTATTCCTTTAATCATCATGCCACTGTGAATAAGGGTTACATGTCTAAGACACAGCATACGAACACAGGCAGGAGAGAGAAAGTTCTCATACATCAGCACAACGCAAATGAAGTTTGAATCATCAAGGGCAGCCGAGAACGAGAACACTTACAAAGAGAATGGAGGAATTTCAGGATCCAAGAGCAACAGTGTCAGCGGCATCAACCAGGATGTCAGGAATCTGAATGAAGCATGACTTTGAAGAACCTTCACATGAAGTGACTGATCACTGCCACACTTTGAGTCGTGAACAGAAGGTTTCAAAAAAAGATAAAGCAAGAAATTAGAATCTGACTGGAGCACACAATCCTTATCTTTCTGCTGGGGAGACGTATTCTAGGGGTGTATTAGCAGAGAAGAGGGGATGCGACACAAAGGCAGCTGTTTCTCAGAGGAAAACGAACAATACCCTGAAAGCTTTGACGGTGAGGACGGCAGCACACACACGAGTGTGAAAAATCTCTCCGCTGTTAGCTCGACAGTGAGGATGCTCGCTCCTGAAATGCTACGTTTTATCAGCTTTGCTACAGTTGCTGCAGAAGCACGCGGGCCACACATGTAGAGAGCTGTTTACAGAGTGTTTTCATCCCATTTCTTTGTTCTAACTTCTCAAATTTTCAGCTACATTTATTGTTTTCCACAGCACACAATCTGCACGAAGTCGATGGTTTGAACTGTTCTGCACTGTTTAATAGTTAAATAAAGACTTGTTAGACTAACTGGATGTGCACGGCTGCCTGAACACTAACTATGTGGCAAACTCTACCCCCGTGTCGCACCATTTTAAAAAAACCTCCTTTAGTTGCAGCCGGAGCAACTAAAATCTCAAGCTGGAGTTTGATAAGTGAGGCTTAATCTGGCTGTAAATGGTTCTGCAAAGAACTGGAATTTCCTTTGATGCCTGCTAGCTGTGCAGACACTGCTGCTGCATCCCAGCCACATGTTGTGGGGGGGGGGTTAGACATATCCCTAGATTACAGAAGAGCTCAGAACAGAATACCCCCCCCCCCCCCCCCCCCCCCGAATGAATGCATGCAGATGGATGGATGGAAGAATGGATGGATGGATGGGTGGGTGGATCATCGTAGGGATGGATGGATTGTCATAGGGATGAATGGATGAATGCAAGGATGAATGCAAGGATGGATGGATGGATGGATGGATGTAAAGATGGACGGGTGGATGGATGGATGGATGGATGGATGGATGGATGGATGGATGGATGGATTGTCATAAGGATGAATGGATGAATGCAAAGATGGATGGATTGAAGAATTGATGGATGGATGTTTGTATGTAAGGATGGATGGATCTAAAGATGGACCGGTGGATGGATGGATGGATGGATGGATGGATGGATCTAAAGATGGGCCGGGGGGATGGAGGGTGGATGGATGGATGGATGGATGTAAGAATGGATGGATGAATTGGTGGATGGATGGATGAATGCAAGGATGGATGAATGGATGATGGATGGATGCAAGGATGGATGGATCTAAAGATGGATCGGTGGATGGATGGATAATTGAATAGTAGGATGGATGGATGGATGGATGGAAAAAATGGATGATGTAAGGATGGATGGATGGAAGATAGATGGATCTAAAATGATGAATAGATGGATGGATGGATGGATGGATGAATTGATGGATGGATGGATGCATGGATGGATGGATGGATGATGGATGCATGGAGGGATGGATGGATGAATGATGGATGCATGATGAATGGATGGATAAATTGGATGGATGATGGATATGAAGATGGATGGATGTAAGAATGGATGGATGGATCTAAAGATGGATGGATCTAAAGATGGATGGATGGAGGGATGGACGGATGAATGGAGATGGATGGATGGATGATGGAGGGATTGGATGGATGATGGATGGATAAATTGATGGATCTAAAGATGAATAGATGGATGATGGTGATGGATCTAAAGATGGACAGATGTAAGGATGGATGGATAGATGATGGATGGAAACACTACATTCTTCATTTGCATTAGTTTTAAGAAATGTTACAAGTTACAGTTCTGGGAATCTACTGTAACTTTTCAATCATTAAAGGAATCATCCGGAATTTTTGACACAGGGCCTATTTGTCGTATTTATCACTGGAGAAAGTTTCAACACGGTTCTTCCCACTATTCTAGTTGCAGGAGTTGCTGACACTATAGCAGTGCAAGTCAATAAGATCACCTAACCTGTCATTGAAAAGCATCTCATCCACTCCCCAGAACACCGAGGCAAATACGTTTTAACACAAAACTATCTGTGTAAATGCCGTGTTTTCTTACAGATAAAACTAGGCCCCAAAGAGTCAAAACTTCTGAACTCGAGTGGTTGGAAATTTAAAGAACTGAGATGCTATAAATGCAAGCTAAAGTAAATACTTCTCATTGGGTACTCTACACGAAAGGGCCTGGAAAGCAAAGCTGGAAATGGCTCATGATGGAATATGAAAGGGGTGATTGACTTTGTCTGCAGTAGGTTCTGTCATGAAGGACATGGAGACAATGTCTGAAACAAGAAGAAAATCTTTATAGCTTCTCCCCCTGTTACATGAGTGATAACTAAACACTCCAACCTCACAAAAGTTAATCGGCAACTTTCATACGAGACACACTTCAAACTGAACTCGGCTCCAAAGCATTATTTATGCCATAATAGTGACAGCTTTCTGCTTTTGTCCTGACACATTTGTGTTCATATTCTCTGTGATCCAAGCCTTGAATCCCTGCATTCATAGCTTCAAATCAACTGTAAAACTGGCTCCTCGGAGCTCACAGAAGCAGGAACACCTGACTCAGTCACGCCGTGGTGTTGCGGTAGCTGCCATTCAGCAGGCAGAGAGGAAAAACAGAAGATCTGGCAGAAGAAGGAAACACCAGTGGTCTTAATAAACAAATTTAATCACCTCAGGAAATGAAAACATAATTTAGCGTTCGCTCTCACTTGCAGCGATCTCTGCACATTGTACGATGATTGCCAGTTTTGCACAAGTTTTGTTCAGCTGGTTTTTTTTTTTTTGTCCTTTTTCATTTAAAAGTTCAGGCCGTGACTCATTTTATTTATAGACTTCAGTTCAGTCGTGACTTTGGGCGATTCCTGAGTCCTGTCATTTGGAAAACAAGAGCTATTTCACCTGTTATTGCTCTGCTTTTAAAAACAGGAGTTGAAAGCTGGAAAAATGAGAAATTTTTCATCCATCCCCCAAAACAGGTCCTTTTAGCCATTAACTGACAATTTTTGTAGAAACTAAGAGAAATTACAGTGATGCTGCAGAAAAACTGAAAGGCTCACTTGTGCTCGCTCACATGCACATCAATTTTCAGGGAACATTAACCAGATTGTTCAAATGCACACACACATTCACACAGTTTGATTTCCATTTGCCCTGTAAAGCTCCCAAAACTCCTTTTCTTAATTCTGTCTTTCAACAGCAAAGCCCAGGAAGTAATCCACAATCTCAGGATCTTCGCTCTGCAGATGCAAATAGAAATCCTCGTTCTACAAACGGCTTATGGAATGGCTTACAGATGCTTTGAGTGAAAAGTTTTCCCGTTGCTCCACACAATTCTGGGGTACACTTGCCTTTCAGGAGATGTGACTCCAGTAATAGAAGATTAAAGTGCTGATGACACGTTTTTGACATTTTTTGCCGTTTTATAGATCGAAACGTTCTTCACGATGATCTATGTAACAAAAACAGGCGCAGCTGCATCGATGGGTTATTAAAAAAACATCACTGCATGTCACATCTGACCAGACTGTGGCGCTGTTCGCCGAGAGCAGACGCGATGTCTGCCAGAGAACGTTCTCAGCTCATTTAACATTGAAGTCAGTGGCTTCATTGCGGTTTTTAAGTTCCTCTTCTAGTAACGACTCAGCCTTCTGTTGTATTGCCAGTTAATGGTTAACAGCTCGTGAGTGCAGCGTTAGTTTATTTAGGTTTCCTACAGATTTAGAATTTTATTAGAAGAGGATAAAGCAGCAGGTCGGACTTACCGGTTACCAGCGGGACCTCTGCACGTCTCTCCTGTCTGCAGCTTCTGTTTTCTAACACATGAACTGCAGTCATGTCCTCTGGAATATTCTTTTTCAACCATTGGGGCTTCATCAGATCGGTCATACGGTCATATGAACAGATAGCTGCTGCTCGGTTATAACAGGACGTCTCCGGGCATCAGATCTCCTCCAGCTGCTTCCAAAGATGCATCCTTCCCTCCATCCTCACCTTTAGAAACTACGTAAACCTTGACTGGAACCATGGAAGTTATCTTCTCATCTCACAGTACTTCTCAGCTCACTGTTAGCCGCGAGCTAATGCAGGGAACGAGTGCCTCCCCTCTGTCACGCCTGACTATGTCAAACCGGTGCAGCTCCTCTCAGTTCTGAGTCCTCTCGGTATGTCAGCTTTGCAGGCTTCTAGCTGAACCGAGTGGACTTGAGGCTGGAGACAGACTGTAGGCAGCTGGCTACAGTTCTACTCTGGTTCTAGCTTGTAAAATGTGATTTCCCCAAATTCCTCAGCATCATCACTCTTCTGAACTGGCTGATGATCCACCACACAAACCAGTTCCAATCTAGCTGTTCTGGAGCACCTTTCCTGTTTTCCACGGCTTAGATTATACATGTAACTCAATGAGCGAACCGCAACTCTCTATCTCGCTGACATCACGGAGGCTATTCTCAGTAATGTAAAGCTATTAGCGCTTAGCTGCGCCTCTTTAACATCGGATATTTACGTACATGTCTGATTAACTTCTAACAGTAATTGCACAGAACTACTTATTTTGTCTTGGTGTGTTGTTGTTTGGGAAAGTTACCTTAAGTTCTAAATGTTATAAGATACAGACAATAAAATTTCTGGATATTGTATATTTAAAAACGTTAGAAATTATGTTTCGAGTGGTAAATTAGACAATTCCTGCTTGTATTAAAAAATATTAAATTAAGGCAGGGGATTTATAACTTAGGGGGTTGCTAATGTTTGAAACCTATAAAGCAGAACTAATCTCAAGATGATGGAGAGGGGAAAATATGGAACGGATAAAGATGAGATAAGAGTTAATCTAGTTTTAAAAACACTTTAAAATGTAAAAATTAAAGGTAGTGGATTGATTGAATCTGTTTTCAGTTTACGTACTTATGTGTTTGTAATGATGTACTTCCTGATTTTGGAATTTTTCTGATGGAGGATGGAAAAACAAGCCTTGGTGCTTCAGCCTATTCCTTCGGTTGTTGTGATAAATTATTGTAAAAAAAAAAAAAAAAAGGAAGGATATACATAGTGTAGTTAAAAATTTTTTCTGTTTAAACTGCAATAAAAGTATTCATTCATTCATTCAGTTAAAGTCGTGTCATTAGCACTTTAAAGTTAATAATTCAGAGATAGCCAACATTTGGCTCAAAAAACCCAGGTTCCAATAAAATGTTCGGGCACTGTGTAGTTATTTACAAATCTCACTAACCCATACTTTATTTCCAGTCGAATATAATTAACATTTTATGGAAAATGTTTGTTCAGATTGAATTTGATGGCAGAAACACATCTATAAAAAGTTGGAGCAGGGGCATTAAAAAGATGAGAAAGTAACTGCTACAACTTGAGGAGACTAATAACTAATCAGGTTAACTGACAACAGGTCAGTAACATGACTGGGTATAAAAGGAGCATTTCAGAGAGGCAGAGCCTCTCGGGTGTAGAGATGGACAGAGGTTCACCGATCTGAGACAAACTGGCTCTAAAAGTTCAGAAAAATGTTCCTGAACATTAAAATGACAAAGACTTGAAGATCACATTCAGTGTACGATATCAAGGCAACATGGGACCAGGCTGGATGCTGGTGATCTTCTGCATTAAAGCAGACATGATTCTCTGCTGAAAACCACCGCATGGACTCAGGGAGACGTCCAGAAATCTGTCTGTGAACTCAGTTCACCCTGAAATCCACAAATGCAGCTTTAAACTCTGTCATGCAGAGAAGAAGCCGGATGTGAACAGGATCCAGAACCACCACCACCACCCGTCTTCTCTGGACCACATACAGGATCCAGAACCACCATCCGTCTTCTCTGGACCACATACAGGATCCAGAACCACCATCCGTCTTCTCTGGACCACATACAGGATCCAGAACCACCACCACCCGCCTTCTCTGGACCACATACAGGATCCAGAACCACCATCAGTCTTCTCTGGACCACATACAGGGTCCTGAACCACCACCATCCGTCTTGTCTGGTCCACATACAGGATCCAGAACCACCACCATCCGTCTTCTCTGGACCACAAACAGGATCCAGAACCACCACCATCCGTCTTCTCTGGACCACATACAGGATCCAGAACCACCACCACCACCCGTCTTCTCTGGACCACATACAGGATCCAGAACCACCACCACCACCCGTCTTCTCTGGACCACATACAGGATCCAGAACCACCACCACCCGTCTTCTCTGGACCACATACAGGATCCAGAACCACCACCATCCGTCTTCTCTGGACCAGATACAGGATCCAGAACCACCACCACCACCCGTCTTCTCTGGACCACATGCAGGATCCAGAACCACCACCATCCGTCTTCTCTGGACCACATACAGGATCCAGAACCACCATCCGTCTTCTCTGGACCACATACAGGATCCAGAACCACCATCCGTCTTCTCTGGACCACATACAGGATCCAGAACCACCATCCGTCTTCTCTGGACCACATACAGGATCCAGAACCACCATCCGTCTTCTCTGGACCACATACAGGATCCAGAACCACCATCCGTCTTCTCTGGACCACATACAGGATCCAGAACCACCACCCGTCTTCTCTGGACCACATACAGGATCCAGAACCACCATCCGTCTTCTCTGGACCAAACCTCACATGCTCTGAGACAAGGTGGAAACTGTTCTGAGGTCAGATGATGATGATGTGAGGATGTTTCTGGAAAGCATGGAGGCCGAGTCCTGCAGATGAAAGAGGGTCGGGAGCATCCAACTTGTTCTTAGTGGACAGCTGAAAAGCTGCATCTCTGATGGGATGGGGTTGCTATGGCGACAGCAGCCTCCACATCTGTGAAGCTCCATCAATGCTGGAAAGCACATGGAGGTTTCAGAGCAACATCTGGTCCTGGACCTGGACCACATACTGGATCCATCACACCAGCATGGCTGGAAACAGGAGAAGAGTTTGACTGCAGAACTGGCCTACCTGCAGTCCAGAGTCCAGCTGCAGAACTGGCCTACCTGCAGTCCAGAGTCCAGCTACTTAACTGGCCTACCTGCAGTCCAGAGTCCGGCTGCAGAACTGGCCTACCTGCAGTCCAGAGTCCGGCTGCAGAACTGGCCTACCTGCAGTCCAGAGTCCAGCTGCAGAACTGGCCTACCTTCAGTCCATATACCAGCTACTGAACTGGCCTACCTGCAGTCCAGAGTCCGGCTGCAGAACTGGCCTACCTGCAGTCCAGAGTCCGGCTGCTGAACTGGCCTACCTGCAGTCCAGAGTCCGGCTGCAGAACTGGCCTACCTGCAGTCCAGAGTCCGGCTGCAGAACTGGCCTACCTGCAGTCCAGAGTCCGGCTGCTGAACTGGCCTACCTGCAGTCCAGAGTCCAGCTACTGAACTGGACTACCTGCAGTCCAGAGTCCAGCTGCAGAACTGGACTACCTGCAGTCCAGAGTCCGGCTGCAGAACTGGCCTACCTGCAGTCCAGAGTCCGGCTGCAGAACTGGCCTACCTGCAGTCCAGAGTCCGGCTGCTGAACTGGCCTACCTGCAGTCCAGAGTACCAGCTACTGAACTGGCCTACCTGCAGTCCAGAGTCCGGCTGCAGAACTGGCCTACCTGCAGTCCAGAGACCAGCTACTGAACTGGCCTACCTGCAGTCCAGAGTCCGGCTGCAGAACTGGCCTACCTGCAGTCCAGATACCAGCTACTGAACTGGCCTACCTGCAGTCCAGAGTCCGGCTGCTGAATTGGTCCATCTGCAGTCCAGATACCAGCTACTGAACTAGCCTACCTGCAGTCCAGAGTCCAGCTGCAGAACTGGCCTACCTGCAGTCCAGATACCAGCTACTGAACTGGCCTACCTGCAGTCCAGAGTCCGGCTGCTGAACTGGTCCATCTGCAGTCCAGATACCAGCTACTGAACTGGTTTGCCTGCAGTCCAGACCTTTCCCCAACACAAAACATTCAGAGCATCATGAAAGCAGAAATCCAGCCAGTCCAGGTCCAGGACTGTTGAACAGCTAGAATCCTGCATCAGACCAGAACACGACAGCATGTTTGTCCTAAAACTCCAGCAACGGGTCCCCTCACGCTTCCAGGCAGCTGTAATTATCGTAATTATGACCTAAATTTGGTTTAATGCTTAGAGATGGTGGGATGGAAGAGGAGGCATTGTAACTGTAATTTGCAGAGACAACAGTCATGTGTAGACCAGAACCTCCTCCCAGTCTGGGATCTTTGGTAAGTTTGGTGTGTTACATGTCATCAACATGGCTAAATCTGAGTTACAGGAAATACGTGACAGACGGAAAGCCTTCCCTGCAGAGATCAGGTTGCTTCTGTCAAACGCAGGCGGCTGATGTGACCAAACTCAGAGATACACTCTGCAGCTTGTTTTTTTGTCATAAGCAAAAATAACGTTGAGTGCTTCACATTCGACTTGGCTGGAGCTGGAACGAAGCGAGTCAAGTTGCATCAAACTGAACCAGCGTGGACTGAAGAGAAATAAAGTGGCAGTGAATATTGCATCTTTTAAAATGAACTTAACACAGCGGACAGACCTGTGCTGCCGGCTGCTGATAAGAAGAGCATTCTGTGTGTGTGTGTGTGTGTGTGTGTGTGTGGTTAAGCTCTATATCTGCTGTTTGATCAGTGTTGTTGGGATTGTTGCGACTGAATGTAGGACACTTCCACGCGCTGCACCGTTGGGCAGATGCAGGCTGAACAGCGTGTCAGTGCTGGCAGCCATCCAGCTGGGCTGAGTTGTATGTTTCCATGAGAGTGAGCTGAGCATGTGTGTGTGTGTGTGTCTTTGCACATGAGGGATCGAGCGTGGAGATAAACAACCATAGAAAGTATAGCTTTTTAGCATCATGCAGTCCAGCAGATTACAGCTGAACAAAGGAAACACACTGACTGAATATTTGGTCAGTTTATGGATAATTGACCAAAACTATTCTTTAGAAGACTGAACAAAGATCTCTACAGTCCAGTTCTCTCTTATTTTTAAGCATAAATCAGACTGTTCCCTTCCTTAACAAGGCTGCCATGACAGCCATCCTAATATGGAGACCATTTCTGATGAGGCTTCAGCTAAAAGATGGTGCAGATGCATCTCTAACGGTCTGTTCAGACCAAACGCATCAGTTTTACATGCAAAGTCAGTGGCCGACGCGCGTCTAGGAGGCGTCGAAAACCCTGTGGCACGTTACATGCATCGGGTGCGGTGCATCTAGAAGTTTTACACGCGTTCAGTTTTGAGATTTTAAAAGTCTGACACGCGTTACATGCATCAAGGGTGGCAGGCGCCGGAGTTGGAAAATCTGAACTTTGGCGTCTTAACGGGGGGCATCAACCAATCAGAGCGACTCAATGTCATGACGCAGACACACATTTTGTGACAGAACGGGAAACCCCGAGAAGAACCAGGGGAATCTCCTCTCTCTCTGAAGATGGACGAGGATAAACTGATCTGCGTCCGGTCCCGGTGTCTGAACGGCGGTTTGGTGACCTGCTGTCCTGATGGGATTAACTGGGCTGATAATGCTGCCCCGCATCGGGACAGCGGGACGTTAAACTGGGCCGGATCAGACGGCTGAAAGCGCCCCTCATCAGCGTGCAGCTCCTGGAGTAAACGGTGAAACTCATCACACTCAGAACGCCTGGAATCATCTGGTAAACCAGACACGGAGCAGAGACACCCGACGACGACGTTCCCTAGCTTTGTTTGTCACATAAAGCCGAGCCGCTCTCTCTCCTGCATCTGCCATGATGCAGACAGACCGGTGACGGGGGAAAAAGGAGCAGCTCCTCCTGACGCGTGTCGAACACGCCTTAACTGGACATCCCTTGACGTGCGTCGGGCGCGTCTTGATGCTGGAAATCAAGTGTCTGACGTTTTTAGCGGCCCAGCACGTTTTGACGCCTAAATTGCGTTTGGTCTGAACACACCGTAAGGTCCTGGTTCAGGTCTTTGCTGGATCTGTTCCCATTTCTTCAGGACTCTCTGATCCTGTTTATCTGGCTGTAGATAGTTTTGTTTTATCCTTGTGCTTCTTTTGTGCTCTACTTGTCTAGTTTCCTTCAATCTTTTAAGACTGCAGACAATGCTGTAAAATGACAGTTTTCTGCTGTTTAAAAATCATCCCGTTTTTGCTAAAAATACTATTTTCTCTCTATCAAACTAGTCCGAACAGGTTCATAAACTCTCTACAGGTCATTAATGTCCATTTTCTTTTTGTCCAGACAGATATGAAACATTCTCATCACCATTCCTTGCCTCAGCTACACCTGTAGCCTTCCTCACAAGGCTCATGTCATGTTGTAATATGTCTTCGCTGTTTGATGCAGGATGCCAGGCAGCAAGAAATGACGACGCCCCTTGCTGTCTGGCATCCTGAGGAGGACAGCATCCAAGGTGTGAGATAATGTGTATGATCCCTCATCCCTACTGATGGTCCTTGGGGGCCCCCTTCCTTATCTTGATAGCTCTGCCCTGGTGGGCACCAAAATATTGCAGTGACAGTAACAAATATCATCGCTGGATCACCACTCTATTAGAATATTCATGTATGTGGCATGTCTCAGACGTGTACATAAAATCTGTTGCAGAGTTAACAAGGAGGGAGCTGGAAGTGTTCCCTGTTGTGGCCCCGTGTTGCTCCCCACCCAGCCACTAACACGAGCAGTGTCTCATTTGGAAGTGAACGCACTTCATAGGTTTTGGAGTGTGCCACGTAGTCCACCACTCTGAAGCAGCCTTCTGAGACGGTAGTAGTGTTGTCACGATACCAGAAATTCCGTAGTCGATACCAATACCTGTAAATTTCCACGGTATTCAATACCAAATTCGATACCTCGGTGCCCCCCCCCCAAAAAAAAAAAGAAAAAAAAAACCTGCAATATATTTACCTTTATTGAATTATTTACCTCTTCACAAGGTAAAAAACCTGAACAGATAAATTAAATCTGCCAGCAGTGGCATTTTACCTTCAAGTATTCACAACAATCAAGTGCTTTTGTAACTATAATGACGAACGTTTCATCAAACATGAACAAAATGATTAGAAAACATCATAAATACACCAATACAGCAGGTCTGTTATGGCATGAAGCTTCATGTATTTGCAAGAAAACAAACAACATTGTGTTCAGTGTTTCTATAAGCCCTGTAAATGCCAGCAGCCACAGATCTAAACATTTGTATAAAATGAATAAAGTTTCCACAAATACAACAGGAAATTATAGGATAAAAGATAACTGCACACACGTGTGAGCTCATCCACTTGGAGTGAAGCAGTTTTAGACGTCTACTGATTCATGGGCATGATGATGATGGATCACCCTCCCAGAATACCATTTATAAAGTTTAATTTATTATCTTTAAAGCCTTATTGCCGATTCAAGCGTGCCAAATTCCAGTTGCGCCGCAGTTTTGTTTCAAACTCCGCGACTCGTGTTCTTAACGTGCAAAGATGCGGGATGTCTGACAGCTGGTGTGGGATGATGCGCGTGGAGGTGGAGCGGAGAGCTACGCAGCCGCATGTCGGCGGCTTCGATTATGGATGGCGGCCCGCCGCTCCTAAATGATCGTGGAGGAAACGTTTATGGCTCCTCGTTGCTCTTTTTCACCAACGAGATGAGGCGGAGCAGCAGCTGTGTGCAGTGTGCGCTCGTTGCTTTGTTAAAGTTTCCAGACTTACAGGATTTCTTCACACAGAGGAATATTTTCTGCAGTTTTCTGCCTTCAGATGAGATTTGGTTGAGTTAGTCCACACTGAGGAGAGTCTGTCACAAGCGTAGAACAGAATGTTAAAGAGTCGTACGTCAAACAGAGCTGTCTGACATCATAGCTTTATCATCCTTACTGTTAACTTAAGTTCACTTTACATAAATACAGACAGAGGCACCGTTTTGGGGTACCGAAGAGGGGGTTAAGAGAAAAGGTGCGTCTCAATACACCCACTAGCCCTACCCCTAATTTTTGCGCTTTCTGTGAAGATAGTGGTGTCCCAATTCCTCTTTACTTGTAGGGATAGCGAACATAATGAGGGGTAGGGGGTATAAATCTAGCCCTTCAGAGTGAGGGGGGTCAGATGAAAAGGGAACAACAGCGACCTCCGGAGAGCGACAGGACTCAGAGAAGAAAACTCAAATGTACATATGTACAGATTACACAGTTGTTTGCAACATTAGCCAGATTAGCCATGCTAGCTAGGCTAAAATACTGATAAAAAGCTTGCGAAGGCTTTTCCGCAGTTTCCAAGAGACACCAGTCGTCAATGGCGACGTCTTCTCCGTGTGGTTGTTTTATTAATCAACCAAAGCATGATGAGTGATGGAAAAAATAGAAAAAGGATCGCAACTGTTAACTCTGTGTTGTTGCTGGGTATGTTATGGTGAGACGTATGTGCAGTCCCTCACGTGCCTGAATGTAAATGCAGCAAGTGGTGTCCCAGTTCCTATGAGATCACAAAGCCCTCCCCCTGTGGCTTCAGTTTGAGGGTGTAGTGGTCGTGAGTAAGGGCCAGTTGAAAGTAGAGGGAACATTGGGATTGGGCCAAAGTCTGCAGAAGCCCACCTCCAGACCCTCATCCTAAACCCTTCTGCTCTGCCAAGTCTAATCCTGCACATCATCACTGCACTTGAATCCTGCAGCAACAGTTTAGCCTGAACATTCCCCAAAATACTCTGAAAAGATTAG
Organism: Atherinomorus stipes; assembly: GCA_023101725.1. Taxonomy (NCBI): domain Eukaryota; kingdom Metazoa; phylum Chordata; class Actinopteri; order Atheriniformes; family Atherinidae; genus Atherinomorus; species Atherinomorus stipes. The sequence goes on from JALJCO010004457.1 coordinate 59,457, forward strand.
ACTCCCCGGTTCTCACACAGCCGAGCCGAGACACCGGCTCTGTTGTTTAACATTTAAATCACAGTTTAAATAAGAGATTTACTGAGAGGGATGGAGGCCGCCGTTGGAGAGACACGAGCTACGATAAGTGAGCCATTGCCCGTCAGCATAAAATGATGTAGGATGAAACTCTCTCTGAAAAATGAAACGGTCTTTTATGGATGACCAGGCAAAACTGTGGAAAGTCAGATCAACTCAACTGTGGAGTGCGGCGTGTACATATAAATATGTATTTCCTCTCTTGGTGGTTGTGTCTTGCAAAAGGAAGTGAAGCATTGAAAGTGTTGCAGCTCTGAGTGATCCACAGTAAAAGGAAGCTCTCTGACAGGATAAACAACCGTTGAGAGCAGAAGTTTGAGCTTAATGGGACAGACAAGATGGGTAATGAGTGTGTGGATTGAAGCAATTCAAAAACTAAAACTACAAAGCAGGTGCAGAGTGACACTTGTACTAAACCGTTTTGGCTTTTGGTCTTAAAAACATATGGAACAGACTGAAAAAAAGGATGTGTTAAAATGAGGTGTAATAGATGCATTTGCACGTCTTTTTCCCCCCTTTTATGCGATGATGCTGCAGAACGGGTAGTTAAGACAACAGAGTCTGTCATTGCATGTAAGGACAGAGTGTACTAAAAGCAGGCATTGATTTTTACAGGTGTTCTTAAGTGTCACTCTCAGATCGATTTCTGGCTGTCCTAATTTTCCAAGAACCCCGGTTTTTCTTTTCTCCTGTCCCTCCAGCCGTAAACTTTAATCTCCTCAGAGACTCGCCATCGTGGAAACTTCAGAACTTGCCTGACAATTGAGGAAAGTGCGATTGAAGGTGTCACGATGAGGTAAAAGGCTGTGCAGCCTGGCGGTTTCACTTGTTTTTTTCTGCCACCACTCATGGGCCCTTCATCCTTCAACACAAAATCAGCTTCTGATGGCAGAGCTCTTTTCGGCCCCATGATGTCCTCTCCTAACCTGCTCTGCTTTTTGCTGCCCTTTGGATCTTTGTCACAGACATACCGAAGCGACTATGGCCTTGACTTCCCGATACAACAGAGAATTTTCTCCCACAAGGTTGTTGATAGTCAGTCAACCTGCCTCCATTCGCTCAGCCAGCCAACGCCTGTATTTTTTTTTCCCCTTTTCACTTGTGAATTGTCTATTCTGTCCTTTTCCAAAATAAATGGAGCTAAAAGAGTAGAAGATTGTAGCAAGCAGCAGGTCAAAGCACTCTGCTCCACCACAGTGGTGTAAGAACATCTCTTGAGGGATTAAGGGCATTTTGTTGATGTCAGCTCTCATTACTTCCAGTCTTTATTTTCCTGTGAAAGCTAACCTGGCATGCCAGATGGTTTGAATCAGAAGCATCAGAAAAATCCTATGCAGAAGCCTGATAAAAAGAAGCAAACAGAAAGGAATTAGCAGTGATTGGGGGAAGAATCTCGCCAAAAGTGTTATACTGGAGGAGTGGGTGGCCTAGTGGCGGGCCTTGGCGCAGAGGACCTGGGTTCAAGTCCGTGTCACGACACTCAGGTGAATCACTGTGGACCCCCGAGCAAGGTCCCTAACCCCCACAAACTGCTTCCCGGGCACTTTAAGTAGCAGCCCACTGCTCTCTGATACTTCAGAGAGATAATGCAGAGCCCTAATTTCCCCATACAAGTGACAAAAAAAAAAAAAAAAGTCAAGACAACACCACCAAGACCAAGACATAAATGAGACCAAGTACCAAGACATTACCAAGACCAGGAACCAAGAAAAGACCCAGATGTTTCCAAGGCCAGGGACCGAGACCAAGACTTTGTACAAGACTGTTTCATGTCTTGGTCTCTGGTCTTGGTAATGGTACTTGGTCTCTAATGTCCTGGTCTTGTTGGTGTGGTCTTGACTACAACATTACTCTCCAGCAAAGCCATGATGGTCTTTAACCACTCGGATACATCAAGCAAAGCTCCCTGGAACCAGTCACAAAAAAGACCCATGGATGGTCAAAAAAAGGAGAGAAATTCAGCTATCGATGCAGAAAATGTCTGTTATCTTTGGAGGTTTTAAAAAAAAAATTCTAAGAAAAGTTTAAATAAATTGTTTAATGAAATTTTGTGCTTTAAAGACACACAACAGAACTTTCAGCAGTTTTCTCAGTGACGCGCCCCCTATCGGCAGCGAAACTAGCATCCATCTTGTTCGTACCTGCACTGTAAGCTCACTCCAGCCAGTAAAAGACAGTCTTATCTTGACTCTTGTTCTGTCCCTTCCTCTGTTTCTTTTCCTCTCTTCCTCCGATGATGTTTCCTTGCGTTTCTTTACCGAATTCAACATGATGCGCATTCAAAACACCCACGATGTTGATACTTGGTTTACATCCGGTTGCTAGTGAGTGACGCGGTGCTGCAACCAATAGTTGGCTGCAATGTCACGTTTGCGTCCCGGATGGAAATCTTACATACTGCTGTTTCTGAGCCCCGGGACGGCTCTGGGCACTGACAGCTCGAAAATGCGCATAATGAATGTTGGTGCGACATCAAAACGAGTCAGAAACACAGATTTTTAAGGTCTAAAAGTTACGTTGTGTGTCTTTAATGGCCTGTCTAAACAAAGAAAATGCAGGTTTTTACAGATTATCTAAATTGAGCCTTTTTGTTTTCAATGTGATATAACTGCACATTTTATCTCGTTTATAAATAAATTTCCATCAGTTTTTTCTGTTGTTCCTCTTTTTGTAGTAAAATGTTGTAGATTTTGTGTTTATAGCCTAATTATGATTTGTTCATGTAGGAGTCTGATTTTATTCCATGATGTATACGTGTGATATAAATGTGTTTGTGACCATCTCATCATGTATTTTTATATGATGTTATTCATGTTTATCACACCACATTTTACAATGTTCAGTCTGTCAAAGGCAGGTGGATTTGGTTTAGTTGTTAAATAAATAAACCAAAAAATGAGATCATTACATTAATTCAGTATTAAATGTGAATGGGCTCTGGACCAGTTTGGACTGAATAACTGGGCCTCATCATGAAAAAGGTTGAGAACCGCTGGTCTATAGTCAGCTCACCTCATCTAGGTAGGCAACTTAAAGCAACCTTTACCAATCTTGCATTTCAGAAAGCACAGCAAGATTATTTGAATATAAACAGTCCCGCCTCACTCCTAAGACACACCCCTTCATTCCCTCCACCTCCCAATGCAGAATCAAAGGTCTGACAGGCAGGTCCGTTGGACAATCCTAGAGGTGCACCCCACTTCAAGGATTGGTTGGAGTTTTCATTGAATATTTAGAGATTGGAATAATATTTTATTTTGATTAATGATGGGTCTGTCTTGTATTTTAGAGTTCCATTACCTCATTCATAGCATTTTACCCTGTTAGAAAAATAGTGTAAGAATGCAACATCGGTACGGGTTGCTTTAACAGGTCGTTGGCAAAATGGAAGTTTGTTTGCAGCAATTAATATAAATATTCTGAAATATTTACTTCAGGACAAGAGCTGTGACAGGAGGAGAGGAGTGGGAAAGCCACAGGATTTAGAAACTTTAGGATTGAGTTCAGGACCACCTTTTCTTCTTTCCTGTTTTCCACTTACATTCAGCATCACATCATTGTGATATTTTTGAACAGGCAATGAAGAAGAAAAGGAAATCTTTATTACAGACTCAGGAGGATCCATATCATATAAAACAAAAATAATAATAATAATAAAAAGAAAAGAAAAGAAAAGAAAAGAAAAGAAAAGAAAAGAAAAGAAAAGAAAAGAAAAATAAACAACAACAAAATATACAAGGCCTTCTGCCACATACATTGCCCAGCAAACGGACAGGTTCGCCACTGGTTCCACAGTCTAGAAGAGAATCTGATAGAACAGCAGATTTGCTAGTTTTCATTGTTGTTTGGAAAATGCTCAGTTTTAGTTTAGTTTTTATTAGTTTCAGTCTTAGTTTGGGGGGATTTTTTTTTTCATAAATTATATGCATTTGTCTGGTGTGACATTCAAAATCATCAGAAAGTCACTCGAAATAACAGCAAAGTAAATAGATTCCATAGAAATAGATTTCATATCAACCCAAAAAAGACGTATGTAATAAATAAATTAACAAAAAACGAAACTAAGGATATTTTTAGAACAATTTTAGTTAGTTTTAGTTAGTTCTTGAAAGACACAATACGGTTTCAGTTAGCTTTTGTTTTTTGAAAAAAAAATCATTTACTGTATATTTTTATTTCAGTTAATGAAAATGTTTTGTCAGTTGTAGTTTTCGTTTTTTTGGTAGTTTTAGTTAACTATAATAACCTTGTTGTAAATATGTTTATTTTTGCTGTAAACATGTTTATTTCTGCTGTGAAGTTGGCCTTTGGAAGTCCATGGGGATATGCTCTGTTTAGAGCCCCCAGTGCAGAGGTCATGAACTAGCGGACCGCGGTCCGGATTCGAACCCAGAACCTGTCCCATGCGGCCCCTGACAGAGAGCTAAAACAGAAGACAAAATATTCAACCAGATGCTTTCATTTGAACTCGCACAACTTTTACAGTTTTTACGGCAGACGTGGGGAAACACACTGACCAATTGCATGCGCGTTAACCCACCCCTCATGATAAGACTCAGCCATGACGTGAGAAACGATTGAGAAGGTGGAGGAAGAAGACGAGTGTGATGAAAGAGGGAGAGAGAAAAATAGGAAAATATGGCGCTCTCCAAGAAAAGAAAAGTGGACAACGGATTAAATAGGGCATTTAATCCGGAATGGACAGACTCATTTTTATTCATACTTCCCACTGGGAGCACTAGTGTGTCTCCTGTGTTCAGAAACACTGGCACTTATTAAAAGTGCCAATGTAAAACGCCATTGTGAGTATATATATATATATATATATATATATATATATATATATATATATATATATATATATACACACACATATACATATATATATATAGCAGATTAATATATATATACCTTGGCTGCAAAGGTTTTTCTCTAACCGGACCTGTTTAAAAATTAGTTGCCTACCCCTGCCCTACTGGATGAAGAGTGAACTACTATCATTTTTGGGCAACCCAGAAGTGGCCTCACGCTTCTCCAGTGCATTTGCTCCTTGATAATGACAAAGAAATGCAATTTCACTCCATTTCAGCTGCACAATAAACTGAAAACACAAAGCTATCTACCAACAGAAAGGTGGTAGATAGCTGCTGTTTGGAGGAGAATTTGTCCTGATCGCTGAGCATGGACTCCCATGCTGTCCCACTTCTGGCCAACCCTGACGCTCCAGCACTGTTTTTTGGGCTTGAACCAGAACCAAAATGAGGTAAGCCTGTTACAAACACACAACCAGATGATCGTTTCATCTTTGGAAGTAAAGTGAAGAACACCCAATTCTAACCCCTAAACTGTATTTGACTCCTGTGTGCATTGGTACACTAACTTCTACTTGAACTTGTATTCATATTACAAGCAACACAGTGAAGTCGGATCCTGGAGGACTCGACTGAAGTCAAGAACAGTGAGGCCAGTCGAGTCATAATCTGTGCTCAAGTTCAGATCTGATTAAAAAAGTTTATGAAGACCTATTTCTCTCTGTATGGCTGACGGCGTGATCTCTAGCGGCCTCATTACTAAAATCATATAAATACGTAGCCCGGGACCTTGATTTGTTCAATAATTCAGCAGCTGCTTCTCTGCTCCTCCTCAGCTCAGCAGCAGAAGGCTAATCTGGTGGATGTGTTAATGCTGAGAGGAGAACACAGCTCCTGTGTGTTTGCAGGAATAATTGTTTTTGGCTGGATGAGGAGATCCTGAATTCCCATTGGTCAAAGATTTATTGCAGGTGGATATTCCTTTTTATTTGTAAATGGGAAATCGCTTATGCTTCACAGTTTCCATTTTCAAATCAGTGAAAAGTACATGAAACTATGTAAAAAATCTTAAGATCATTTGCCTTCCATTTCACATCCTCTCCTGATGTGAAACAATTTATCCAAAATCTATTAGTATTTGGATGAGTTTGCAGAAAAGTATCCAAGTCAGGGCATACTGTAATATAGTGTTATTTATGGATTAAGGCTGTGCAATATACCGGTATGACAAGGGAGATATGATATTTCCATGTACCGTTATATTGCAATACTATAATCAAGGAACACTGTCACCTGATTTTTTTTTATCTGTCTGGAAGACGATCATCTCCTTCTACAAAGAAATTATAACTGGCCAGCCAGCAATCTTGAATTATTTTAACATTTCTAACCAGTTTTTCAGTTCCATCACTGAAGTGGAGTATTCCCTTTAAGCTAAACATGTTTCACTGCTTAAAACAGGTGTTTGATATGAAATGAAACACTTAAACAAATTAGGATAAAAATACCAGTATACACTGTATATCCTCATCTAAAACAAATATATCGGGATGATATTTGATCCATATCACCCAGCTTTAATTTAGATTATCAGGGCTTTGGTCCAAAGCAGCACCATAGCTAGCCTTGGCAATAATATCTGATTAAGATCAACGATCGCAACCGGCTGGTTTGGATTAGAAAAACATGTTTGGGATCCAGTCTACCCAGCCACCATTACCTTACAGAACCAGTTTTGACCCATTCACTGTCATGACCACGAGGTCACATTCTTCAAACTGATTTAAAGGTTATTTCCATCATGAACAACAGTTAATGAGTGTTTTTTTTTCTGCAGTGTGAGGAGTCGGTCAGCTTCGCTCCATCTGGTTGAATCTGTGCCGACAGTCCGTCCCTGCAGACCTCAGAGTTCACTCAGCTGTTTGTCACATGATCAATAAACAGCAGTGACCCAGTGGAAGCCACGTCCATCACTCTGCCTGCTCACGTTTTATGGATGATGCCGAAGCCTCAGATCATGAATCCCTCCGGCCTTCAACCCCTTTCCTTCATATTTTAGCTCAAATCGATCAGCTTCATCCTACCAAAGAAAGCTGTTCCAGTCTGACTTTACTTAATGTCTTTAAGATGATCTTTAACCGTTTGGTATTCCAGCTGGATGCTTTAAGTATTCCTCTGAAGATTGCACAAATTCCAGGGGGTTAAATAGCTTACATGTTTTTCTGATATCTGCAGTTTGGATGAAAACGTAGCGCTTTATAATGTGGTACACCTTGACCTGGAGATGTGTCTGCAGACCCCTCCGAATGCAAACAGACTTTGGGTACATACACCTGTCAGCCTCTTCCAGAAGGCGATCAGCTTCATTTAAGCGATAACTTTGTTGTTTTCAACCTGGACCTTATTTCTATGAGTATATACATGCATTTACTCACCGGTAAAATTTCTGCATCACTTTGACTCCTTCAGAAGATATTATGTTGAGTCGACCTTCGGTGAACATCCATATAATGGGAGAGACAGGGCAGCCTCTCTATAAGGTAGACCGTTAACCTTGGTGTCTATAGTAGCGAGCTGCTCTTCTCAGCTGTACTGCAGCAGCGCACGTCGGGAACGTGCACAGCCTGTGGCTTGCAGAGAAACCCCCAATAACTAACGGAGAGTTAACTTACAGGGCAATAGTATTTGTTTGCTCGTTCATTCTACTTAAAGTATTGGTGAAATGATGGAGTTTTGCTGCAGATAATGTCTTATATAGAGGCTGCCCCGTCTCTCCCGTTATATGGATGTACAACAAAATGTATCAAAATGATACAGAAATTTTACCGGTGAGTGAATGCACATATAAACTCCTAGAAATAAGATCCAGGTTGAAAAAAAAAAAAGAAAGTTATACTTTAACCAAAGACAATGCTTACTATACAAAGACCTTAAACACATGGGCCACTTTATTAGGTACACCTGTCCAACTGCACGTTAACTCAAATTTATAATCAGCCAATCACATGGCAGCAAATCAATGCATTTAGGCATGTAGACATGGTGAAGACGATCTTCTGCAGTTCAAACCAGCATCAGAATGAGGAAGAACGGTGATTTACGTGACTTTGAACGTGGCATGGTTGTTGGTCTGAGTATTTCAGAAACTGCTGATCTACTGGGATTTTCCTGCACAACCATCTCCAGGGTTTACAGAGAATGGTCCCAAAAGAGAGAAAATATCCAGTGAGCAGCAGTTCTGTGGGCACAAATGCCTTGTTGATGCCAGAGGTCAGAGGAAAATGGCCAGACTGGTTCCAGCTGATAGAAAGGCAACAGTAACTCAAATAACCACTTGTTCAAACAAAAGTCTGCAGAAGAGCATCTCTGAATGCACAACACATCCAACCTGGAAGCAGATGGGCTACAGCAGCAGAAGACCACACCGGGTGCCGCTCCTGTCAGCTAAGAACAGGAAACTGAGGCTACAATTCACACAAGACTCACCAACATTGGACAATAGAAGATGGAGAAATGTTGCCTTGTCTGATGAGTCTCCATTTCTGCTACGAAATTCGGATGGTAGGCTCAGAATTTGGTGTCAACAGCATGAAAGCATGGATCCATCCTGCCTTGCATCAACAGTTCAGGTTGGTGGTGGTGGTGTAATGGTGTGGGACAGATTTTCTTGGCCCACTTTGGGCCCCTTAGTACCAACATGGCGATTTAACCACCACAGCCTACCTGAGTATTGTTGCTGACCATGTCCATCCCTTTATGACCACAGTGTAGCATCCTCTGATGCTGCTTCCAGCAGGAGAACGCGCCATGTCATAAAGCAGGAATCATCTCAGACTGGTTTCTGGAACATGACGATGAGTTCATTGTACTCAAATGTTCTCCACAGTCACCAGATCTCAATCCAACAGAGCAGCTTTGGGATGTGGTGGAACGGGAGGTTCTCATCATGGATGTGCAGCCGACAAATCTGCAGCAACTGCGTGATGATGTCATGTCAACATGGAGCAAAATCTCTGAGGAATGTTTCCAGAACCTTGTTGAATCTATGCCACCAAGGATTAAGACAGTTCTGAGGGCAAAACGGGTCAGACCCGGTACTAGCAAGGTGTACCTGATAAAGTGCCCGGTGAGTGTATGTTCTTGTTTAAAGACAACTTGATTCCTTCTGTAGTATGTTAAATCACATAAACTACATATTTGCAGACAAAAAGCCCCCCCCCCCCCCCCCCCCCCCACACACACACACACACAGGGTAGAGTTTTGCTGAAAAAATGCATTTATCAGATTTATCAGGCACTCCATGGCCGTGTCAATAGAAATGTTTCCAGTGCATGACTGCCCTTGAACAAAAACTGTCTTCTGCAGGCTGATTTCTCCAAATGTTCAACTGTTTTTTTTTCCCCAAATGTCCTAGTTATAAATCCTGTTTAAAAAAAAAAGGGGGAGGGGGGTATTGTTCCAAAGTAAAAAACAAAATGTTAAAAAAAACAAAACAAAGTTAACCAAAAGCAATCATTTAGTGTTAGCATCTGTACTCTAAAATCTGATATCTTTTTTTAAGAAGTTCTGCGAGTGCTGCTGGATGTTTGTAAATCATGCATGTTTGTGTCTTTCTGCAAAGTTTAGAGGCACATGTAAATAATTCAAGTATTCATCGGCCTCAATCAGTAACCAACAGACACCACATTTACACTTCAGCTTGACAGCACTTCAGCAAAAGCGTGAATTAAATATGCTTCTATGCCATGTCTAAGGAATCAGCTCAAAGCACACGGGTTGTTGCAGAAGCAGCACCTGAATGAATATCAGACCTCTAGTGGTTAAAAGAGGAACTGCATGTGAAGGGTTAAATCAGTGTCCTTCCAGGTGAAGGTGGCATCTTACGAAATGTTTTTCAGCCCTAAAATTTAATTTGCAAGCAAGTCAAGTTGTTGTCTGAACCTAACCAGGGAATGCAAAGTGTTTTAGTTTCCTGTAGCTGATGTGGTTTCATTGACTGAAGATGCTGTGTAAGATACCATCCACCCCATTCTTTTGTCCTCAAGATTTTGATGGTTAATAAAGGAAAAACTTTATAATGGCATTCTGTCCAGACATTAAAAATTAGGGATGTTTGATATTTGCTTTTATCTGATATACCAATATTGTCCAATCCCTAATTTCCAATATCAACCAATACCGATGCAGACAACTGTGAGGTTGTATCTCTCATATTTTGTGAAATACAACTTTATTCTGATCCCAAAATCTCCTTAACTCAGCCAGAAGAGTTAATTTTGGACATCTGGCTGCCAGATAGCAGATACTAGCAGGTATTAGATACTACCATATATCAGATACTAGCAGGTCTTAGATACTACCATATATCAGATACTAGCAGGTATTAGATACTACCATATATCAGATACTAGCAGGTCTTAGATACTACCATATATCAGATACTAGCAGGTATTAGATACTACAATATATCAGATACTAGCAAGTATTAGATACTACCATATATCCGATACTAGCAGGTATTAGATACTACCATATATCCGATACTAGCAGGTATTAGATACTACCATATATCCGATACTAGCAGGTATTAGATACTACCATATATCCGATACTAGCAGGTATTAGATACTACCATATATCCGATACTAGCAAGTATTAGATACTACCATATATCCCATACTAGCAGGTATTAGATACTACCATATATCCGATACTAGCAGGTATTAGATACTACCATATATCCGATACTAGCAGGTATTAGATACTACCATATATCCGATACTAGCAGGTATTAGATACTACCATATATCAGATACTAGCAAGTATTAGATACTACCATATATCCGATACTAGCAGGTATTAGATACTACCATATATCATATACTAGCAGGTATTAGATACTACCATATATCATATACTAGCAGGTATTAGATACTACCATATATCCGATACTAGCAGGTATTAGATACTACCATATATCCGATACTAGCAGGTATTAGATACTACCATATATCCGATACTAGCAGGTATTAGATACTACCATATATCAGATACTAGCAAGTATTAGATACTACCATATATCCGATACTAGCAGGTATTAGATACTACCATATATCATATACTAGCAGGTATTAGATACTACCATATATCAGATACTAGCAAGTATTAGATACTACCATATATCCGATACTAGCAGGTATTAGATACTACCATATATCATATACTAGCAGGTATTAGATACTACCATATATCAGATATTAGCAGATATTAGCCAACATGTGTCTAATTCTAATGTTTCTAACAACTTGGTAACGTAACTAGCAACTTAAAACCAGACATATTATCAGCAGCTTCAAAGCAAGTCAGTCTGTAGCAGCAGCAGCTGCACCGTAGTCACATGATTCTGAAAGGAATGCTGGGAAATGAAGTTCTTCCAGAATAACTGGGACTTTTCTACATGCTGGACCAATGCCGATGGAACAAGATCTCGCAAGATTTTGTTAGTAAAAAGCATTTTAAAATATTTATGTGAGAAAAACAATACCAATATTTTCCAATGTCACATTTTAATGCCGATATTGGCCGATGATAACGGTAGGAAGATAATATCGGGCAACTCTAATAAAAATGCTAACGAGTAATATTTTGCTTTTGCCACCTGGATATTGTTTCAAGGGTGCTCCTTTGTGAATTGGCCTAATTAGTCATTAAGCTCAAGGTGGTTGCTGAAATTCCTGCTGTGACTGAGTGAAGGAACTGAAACTAAAAACATGCCAAGGCCAAAGGAAAGCTGCAGCTTTCACAGTTAAACTCTGCCTTAGTTTTTGGTTAATATGATCACGTTAATCAAATGCTGCTTTAAAAGTTTGCCTGTGCATTGAACATTTGATAGAAGGAGTTGAATTATTCGATGAAGAGAGATTGACCTATGGCGAAACCACGCCCCCAAACATGATGAGCCAACCACAGTGCGCACAGCTAAGCCGACACACTCGGACATTCTATGTTTGAACTTCCAATGAAGTGCATTGAATTTAGTCTGTTTTAGTTCGTTTTTATGTGTCTTTATGTGTTTTTTTAAGCTTAAAATGGTCAAACGGTGTGCAACTCCGACACCAGGTATCCTGAGAGGCTGGGCAACAGGGGGGATTTTTTTGCCCTTTCCCAAACCACATCCCAAAAGAGACAAGTGTCTGCTTTGGATAAAGTTATGCAGCAGACCACAACATCAACTGAACGTGGATAAAATTAATAAGATGTCTACATCTGTTCTAAGGTAAGGCAACATCGTATTTGAGGAAACAATGTCACTAAATATGAAGTTATCTTTGACATCCCTAATGTAACTGCTAGCAGGATGATGTCAGCTACCTGCTGTAAACGTCAGAGTACGTGCAGCTTCCGGGTCGCAGTATTACTCTCCCCAATCAATCACTCTCATTGATCAGTCTCGCTTATTACCCGTTGAACTGACCGTCAATCACTCTAACTATGGTAATAAAAGTGATTGATGAGCCAAAATGAAAAAGTTAAGGAACGCAGAGATGATTGGAGGATGTTTTTCAGCCACATCACTTTCACAGCTGATATATAATAATATTTATATATTTTAAGCTCTTATCTAATCATAGCTTATGGGGAAGTGAACCCAATTTTACTGAATATTGCAAAAATTGTTGAAACATCTACAGTATAACACCTTTAATCAACATGATGATCGTCTCCACATCACAGCAGACATCATCCATAAGTGGCACAAAATCCTCATAAAGAGGAAGGAGGAGTGGTTGGATGATGCACCGGAGTCTCTTTTTACTTCTTTTTTGTGCATAGATATGTCTACTAAACACCAAACATCGCTGCACACACACTACCATGGTCGCTATAGGCAACACATCCACTAGAGGGCAGTGCAGAGTTCAGAGTTCACTTTGAGGTCTGATGTTGGTGTCAGATAAGAACATACACGGGGACAGTGGATAAAATCACGATAGTTTTGGTTTGATGTTTTTCCTGTTAACGTTTGTGTAAATTATTCTGTTCTGTCTTCTTTTATCACAATAAAAAGTGAAAAATAAAATCAAAGAATCTTGGGGGGAGGCAGGTGGATGTATGAATAGGTATGTGATTAAAAATTGATTAAAAATCTGTTTTGTTGCTGTAAAACAAGAAAAATTTAATTAAACCAAAAATCCTGATCTTAAAACAAGGAAAAAAGATCATTTAATTAAAACGAAATGTCAGATTTATGAAGGTTGGAATCGAATTAATCAAAACTGCCTAAAACCAACTTTTTGTCCTTTAGTCAGAAGTTGACAATTGAACTTTTAAATATACAAAAAAGGGGGAATTCTTTGATTTTTTTTTTTTAATGTTGTTTGAGCAAACCAGGTTTTCCTTATGAAAGTACTTAAAGATTTTAAGATATCTGGAGGTTGCTCAACCTAAATGCCACCTCTGAAAGTCCAGCCTACAGTAGAAGGTGGACCTGATACGTAGTTTTCCAGACTTCTGGCTTGACATTTATCGCTTTGGCTGATTCTATTTTTCAGCGTCCGCATTATTGTCCAGCAGAAAATATTCTGAAACACACACTCGGTGTTCACATCCAACAGTGTCCTGATTTCTATCAAAGTAAGCAAAAAAATTAAGACGTAAACACGGAGGACGTGGTACTTTTACAGACACAAAACAGCCTCGAAACTTTGCCGCCCAATCAAAATTAGAATCCTCAACTAAAACTTTAACTGTTGGCTTTCCAGCATCATTGGAGCAAAGTCCTGCACAGCAACACACTTAATGCCTGCCTTACATCAGAGGACTTTTTAAAGATTTGGAAAAGACTCCTGGAAGACCACCATCTCACACCAGCTCACATAATTTGAGGGGGGAAAAAACAGAAAAAAAAAGGGGGGGGGGGGGGGACGGAAGAGGGGGAAAAAGGGGAGAGGGGGAGGGAGGGGGGGGAGAGGAAGGGGGGAATGGGGGGGAAGGGAGGGAAAAGAACTAGTGCCCTGAGTATAGACAGCTCTGGAGGTCGGACCTGTTTCTGCTGCTGTCAGAGCTCATCCAGCTATTGGTTGTTGATTGTGTTGCGTTACTTGTGATAATATCAAACATGTTTGATATTGTCGCAAGCCCAAGACTAGGAAAAGATCAGCGCAGATTACCATCTCAAACTTAACGATGGAGGCCGTGGGGGTGCACCGCGACTCTGGTAAAACTCCTGATTTACTAAAGACTTCCAGTCTTAAGTCTGTGACGGTCAAAATCGTTTGGTGTAAGCCCGGCATAAGGGATATGATCAACTGATGGAGTTAATCAACTGAAATGGCTTCAAAATATGAAGCCATTTCAGTTTCTGACCTAAGCTGGAGTAGGAAAGGTGGTAGGAGAGATGATGGAGGACTCAATGCAACCAAACTGCTGTTCAATAAATGTTTAATCCATATTTTATAAAGATTTAAAGTTATTTAACCCAATCTCATCACACAGTTACAGGGGGGATACAGTTTATGTACATCCCCTCCTGTTAAAAATCAGCTGCCAGTGAAATAAGCTGAAATTGACTAAAACGATTTTTTTTTTCTAAAATCATGACATTAATTTTGAATTGTGGTTCAACAGAAATATAAAAAACAAACAAAAAATAAAACAAGTAAACAAGCATGATGGGGCAACACTTTGAGACAATCACTGCAATCAGGTGTTTTCTGTAACGTCCAATCAGACGTCTGCACCTGTTGACAGGTATTTTGGTCCATTCATGAGCAAAGCGTTCTAGTGTAATTTGTCTGAGACAGTTTTGTTTGTTTTTTTAAATAATTTTTTCAAACCCACAGTTGAAAGTCAATATTTTATTTCACTACATTATAATTTAGTAAATTTTTATTGATTATTACTTTATCAGTTTTTTGTTATTTGAACTACTATTGTTATTTTAGCATTTTCTTCAACTGTATCATATCAGTATCTACAGGTATAAAAGGAGAATATGGTCGAGTGTTTCCACTGTTACAGGCGTATTAAAGGTAAAGTCAGAGCTGATTTTGTCATTATTTGTAGAATCTGAACATCTTGTAATGGTTGTTGCTCAGATGCTTCCAGATTATTTCACTCAGTTTTTAAAATCAACAATTTGACCAAACCAAGTCATAAAGTGTCCAAAATGACTTCTTCCCTCAGGAAACGGAGCTGCAGGATACATCAGGGAGCTGTTTTCAGGATTTCTTTTACAACGAGTAAACAGTAAAAGAAAAAAAAAAACACACGATGTAATTGGAGTACCCCTTTAATCCCTGAATAATTGTTTTCTCTTCGCTTTAAACTCGATTGATCTTGATTAAAGTCGTTACCAACTCCACATAAAAGGGATTCGGCAGGACCAGAGGCCGAGATTATTCAAATTTCTGGGCAGCCCTTGACTCACTCTGCATCAAAGTCTTCTGAGATCTCGGCTCTTTGTTCCATCTCCTGGGAGTAAGACACAGTTGAAGACAATCAGGTTGCCATGCCAACAGTTTGACATCCAGCAGCAGCAGTACGACCACAGCGGTCTCCTCCGACTGCTCATTTTTCTGTTTTTGTATTCAAAAAGTTCTGACCTCCAGCTTCCACCTGCTGCTCTTGAGCAATTAAAAGCAGGACATTTAACGTGCCTCAGTGACAGTTACTGTAAAAGCTGAGATTTTACCATTTTAATGCCAGCAGATAAGTATCTTTTAATCAAGTATTCATCTTTCCTGGTACATGGAGGAGTTTTAAATCTCACAATGGCAGAAAATAATTAATATTGCACCATTTTGTGGAAGAAATGCACATTTCTAGATTTTCAAAAGGCCTCATATGAGCGTTCACAATCTCTATGTACAATGAATAAACAAGATCTTCCAAAAAAAACCAAAAGTCACAATGAGATTTTACCACTTTCTGAATGCCTGTACCTTTACATAAAGGAAGGAAGACATGGGTGATGCTTATTGTGGATGTTGAAGACATCAATGCACAGATTACTTTTTCTTATACTTGTTCTGCTTTTCATTCCATCATAAATTTCTGCTGAAAACTTGCAGCTTTTAGGAATTTCAGCCAAAATACATTGAAACATGCAGCTTGATTGGCAGTAGTTTGTGTTGGGTAGCATTCTCAGTGCGTGACAATGGCAGAATACCATACCATAAGAAAAGTAGTTCCTTAAAGGTACAGTACGTAAAAAAAAAAATCAAAAGTCAATGTCAGAAAAACATGATACATAATTTAAAACTGTGTCTACTGATGTGTAATCGCTGCACTAGAACAGCTGTTACACGTCTATTTTCATAGAATGAGTCATTTCTATCTACTTGCTGGGTGGTGCACATATAGAGGCTGCCATATTTGTTGCTCCATTTTTACTACGGTGTCCCTGAATGGACAAAACAATGTAAGAACCCTCTGAACTTTAAAACTGATGTACCAGCTTTGTTTAACGGGAATTAGAGACTGTTTAGAATAAAAGTAGAAATTTGAAAGCATTTCCTCATAGTACAGTCATGGCTACACACACTCAAACATAGAGGTATGATACAGGAACATTTAGGTACATTTTTCACAAATGTTCTCTCAAAAGTACAATATTGGTCTTTATGAGGCCAGAAGTACCTATATACTACGAAAAAAGGGTCCAAAGTAATATAAAGTACAAATTTGTACCATTTCAACCCTAAGGGTACCTGCAGCATTGAAAAATGTGAGTAGCTTGTACAATAACTATAAATAGCAGTACTTCTAAACAGTAGTATAATCATAGTTGTTATATTATGATTTTCATAATAATGATAGTAATAATTATATGTATAATTATTTATGTGTTTGGCCTAATATTTATATAATAATTATTCATTTATTATCAGCATCTTTGATTGTTGTCATAATCTCTATTTTATTGACTTTTATTCATCATTTTTAATTGGTTTAATTGTACTTTATTAACTCATACAGCTTGATAAGGTACAAAAATGGACCATGAAGGTACAGAAATGTCTTCAAAAACACCCCCAGCAACAAGCTTTGGACCCTTTTCAGTACAAACTGGTACCTCTATTTTTGAGCACGTGCATCTGAGACCACTGGATTAACTCACAGATGAAAACATCTTCATGTCTGGGAGAATTTTGGCCACTAACGACCACCATATATCCACAACAGTGCTTGGAAAATGAATTAATTTGAAAGAAAAGTCTTTTTTTCAAATACCCATCTTTACCACTAGATGTCAGTAATTCTTACATACTGTACCTTTAAAGTGAGCTATTTTTAGGGCCCCCCACAGAGTATCAGCTAAAGGTCTCTAGGGGAGCACCTCTGCTTTCAGGGGAGCCGAGCTCCTCTTAGCCCACAAATGAAGAATAACTTCTTACTTTAAGAGTGACGACGGGTTAGAAAAACAGATCAGCTGATGAAAAGTCCAGTCACAATCTTCTTTAAGCATGTACCCCTTCCTCAAAGGTGCAGACCTGCTCTATCACCATAGCAACCAAGCAAACCAGCAAATCCTTCTAAAGGCTGGTTTATCCTCGTGCAGCATCTGCGTTAGGTCTGTTTATACTCCAGCGTTGGGTAACGGTATCGTGTTGCAGTTTCTTTCCCAGATCTGCAGGTGGCAGCTCGGCTCGTATTGGCCGGTAAACTCCACAGGATGGAGGTTTTCGATGGTTCGCTTCAGCTCAGGCAAGTATTTCCTGTTTTAAAGCAACAATGGACAATTTTCGTTACTTATGCATACGTCACTCGCGCATGGTCACAACTTCCCGCGACGGTCAAAAAGCTTTCGTCCATTGGAATAGAATAGTAACTGGTCTGTACGGGGTTAATTACAACAATGCCGGACACTTTTCGCATTTCTTACTGCTTTAATCGGTAAGAGGAGAACTCTCCTAGACTAGGAATAGTTTATGAGGACCAGCAATCGGCCGGGATTTGTGTATTCACCCGCTAAAACTAGAGCCTACTTGACAAAGCGAGGAATACATCCACTCTTGAAAGGGACACTGCGGAAGCCGCCGCAGACGAGATCGTGCGTTCACTTTTTCCTTCTTTCTTTGTTTTAAATCAACAGCCAACCCTTCTTGTGTTTGTCCGCAGTTCGTTTGCTCATGGCAAATGTAAAAGGAAATTTTTTTTTTTACGCTTGAATATCAGCAAGGTAAATCCCCCTCATTTCATCTGTGTGAAATATTAAAAAAATGATCATGCTTTTAAATTTTCAAAAACAAAAAAAAAAAATTAAAATTTAAAAATTTTCCATCAATATAGAAAATAATATGAAAAAAAAATAAATTTTTATTGTTAATTTCATACGGAAGAAGATGGATGACTGTACTGAACTCGGAGGTGAAATGAAGAATTTTATCATTTCATATGTCGTCCGGAAAGGAAAATAATACTAAAGGGAAAGAAATAGATTACGACCGGAAAATTGAAGTAAAATAAAAATAGAAAAATATCAACGAAAGAAAAAAAAAAAGGATAGGAAAGATGATCGAAAAAGAAATGAAGTAAAGAAAAAAAAACAAAAAGAACAAAAAAAAAAAAAAAAAGAAAAAAAAAAAAAAATAAAAGAAAAAAAAAGAGAACTTCGTTTGTTGTTTGAGATTTAGAGGAATAAAGAAAAAAAAACAAAGAAAGAAAAAAAAATAGGGAGAAAAAAAAAGAGAAAAATTATTTCGAGAAAATTATAACCAGAATTACAACAGAAATAGCAAACACAAAACCAACCCAACAAATATCCAAAAAAAAAAAAAAAAAAAAAAAAAAGATCTCAAAAAAATCCTGGATGCTTGAAATATTCTTAGGTATTTCCAAGAGTGATAGTAGATCAGGTTTTAAAAGGGGCTGTTGTGATG
The DNA here is from genome assembly GCA_023101725.1 of Atherinomorus stipes. Lineage (NCBI taxonomy): Eukaryota > Metazoa > Chordata > Actinopteri > Atheriniformes > Atherinidae > Atherinomorus > Atherinomorus stipes. Next base: position 78,230 of record JALJCO010004457.1, read on the forward strand.
TGTTGTTGCCTGAGGCAAGAGAAAAAATAAAAAAAAATAAATAAAAAAAAAAAAAAAAAAAAAAAAAAAAAAAAAAAAAAAATAAAAGAATAAGGATAACTACATGTATTAGGCAGCCATTGTGCCATCTCTCATTAGAATTCCTAAAACATGAGAATTAGATGACGGATCATTGAAAGGGACAAGAAGTTCCTCACGGTGGGAAGTAACGGCTTCACTCCAAGATCCTCCAATATCAGCTGCGCTGTAAAATAATCAGCAGGATCACTTCATCATTTATCTTTAAAGCCTGAAGCCGAGTCATTAGTTCCTTTTCTGTCGACTCACAGAAACTCCACGGCTCCTTTTTCTGCCTCTCTTTGCTCCATCCTGATCTTTCACTTCCATTTGTCCCCATTAAAGCTCCACATCCTTTCAACCTTTTTCCGTTCGTTTAAAAACGCTAACTTTTTTGTCCTTTTCCCCTTTTTTGTTCACTCTTTCCATCTTTAAATCCTTCGTCAAGCCCTCATTGATTCCCTTTCACTCCCCTCCTCTTGTCTCTTTGCTCTGCACTCTGATAATTTACTCCGGTTTGGGCTTTTCAAACTTCCTCTTGTTTGCATCTGTTCCCTTCCGCCCCCCTCCCTCTCCTGACCGTCCTCTGCACATCTAAGATGTAGCTGAGTCAATCCCCGGCTGGCCTCTCGCTGCATTTAAGTCGTCTAATCTTGCGACACAAAGAGCCGCGGCCTTACGGGGAAGGTCGAGCTGCCAGCCCCTCGCCGCCGTCCCCCGACGCTGCTCTCCGCTCCATAAAAAGTTCCACTGTGTCATTGCACTCATGTATGGAGGTCACTGTACTCCACGGAGCGACCTCGCAAGTTTTGTGTAGCAATTAATTACCATCAGCGTGGCCGGCACATATGGGCCGATTATCATAAGGCCTCATGGGAGGATGTGTCCTGCTGGCATTATTCTGTGGGAAGTGACAGGGAACGCTTTAAAATGCCAACAGGCTTCTCCTTCACTGCTTTGTTGGAGCCGGAGATGAGCCGATAGAATTTTCTGCTTATTTTTAACAACGTGTCTGAGCCGGCAGAGGAAGATGGATTTCAGCCTATGATGATCCTGGAGTTTCCTTATTAATTTTACATCTACAACATGTTTTTTGCAACGCTTGGTAAACAACATTTCTTTGAAAAAGATCAGAGTACAGATTTCAGTGCCTGTATCACCTGCAGGGGTTACATAACCATGACATTTTCCTCTCTTTTACATTTCAAAGATTAAAGTTTGTCTTGTTTTTCACTTTTAAAGTCAGTTTTAGGTTCTGTTAATCGTTAAAATCAGACAGACTTCATGCAGTTGTTTGGTTGTCCCATTGGAGGATTTGTTTAGGGTTTCATTAAAGATTTTTAAAGCATATTTGTTTTTTTTTTTTACATCTTAAAGGTGTAAGGTATTTTGTTTGTTTGCAATGCTTTTCCCCTCTCTCTTCTTATAATGAATAAAGTGATCATTTCAGGTGTAACTAACATATATACAACATGGTCGTCTTCAAAACTATTCACACCCTCAAATTAAAGAAAGCAATTCACAATAGAAATTCAAATGACAAGAACTTAAAGAAACTAATAATAAATAAAAATTTACAAAATTATAATTTAATTGCTGCATGATTGATTTTGAATTGTGGTGGGAAATAATATAAAAAAACAAAACAAACAAAGCTGTCCCAGAGACATTATAGCACCTTTCCGCATGAACAGTGGACCAACATTCCTGTCAACAGGTGCAAACGTCTTTTCGAACATTACAGAAAACAGCTGATTGCAGTGGTTACCTCAAAGTGTTGCTCAACAACACTTAAGCTTAGAGCCCCATCATGCTCGTTTACTTGTTTTAGTCCTTGTGTTTATTTTTAATACTTTCGAACAATAATTCAAAATCAGTGTCATGATTTTCATAAAATTGTTTTTTATTATTACTTTTCTCAATTTCAACTCATTTCACGGACAGCAGATGTTTTTCTTTCTTTAACTGGAGAGAATGAATAATTTTGAGGACGACTGTGTGTCAGAGGTCACGGTCATCACATGAGGTGAATGTGGAGGAAAAACCAACCGGTCCATCGGATACTGACACCTCGTCATTAATTGTTCTGGATGCAGCGGAGATCCTCCAAGTGTCACTGATGAAAACATTCTTTTAATAGTTTATGGACACATGGACACAGATATGTTTAAACACGTTCCTAATGACTAAAAACTCAAATATACAGTTGATACAATTCAAGGTTTTACACAGAGTACATTACACAGGACAGAGGATGTTCAAGATGGGTCTGTCACCTTCAAATATTTGTTTGCACTGCAATGAGAATACAATAGACAATTATCTTCACGCCTTGTGGTCTTGTCCACCTGTCCAGAGGTTTTGGCTTCAGGTATGCGATGACCTGTCAGCGTGGCTCAGGTGTAACTTCCCTGCAAGCCCCACACTGTGTTTACTGGGGGACTTGGATGAGATCAATACGGTAACCAATTATGCACATATGATACTTACTGTATTATGTATTGCAAAGAAAACTATCTTGGTAAACTGGAAATCCAAAAATAATCTGAGCATTAGCCAGTTTAGGAATCTCTTAGTAGACCATATCAGTATTGAGATGATGTCTGCCTCCTCTAAGAACCAGTTAGATGAATTCCACTCCCTCTGGTCCCCTGTGATTAGCTCCATCACTTAACGTTGGTGTAGGAGAGCGGCCTCGGCGATGTGGGGGTTGGGTGCCGGCGAGTGCTTGATGGCTATGGATCCCTGGCGGTTGACTTGGGGGGGGGTCTGGGCTGCCTCGCCGCTGGGGCGGGGCTGTATCCAGCCCGATGGGGGGCATGAGGGTCAGCGGTTGGGGCTGCTCTGCGGCGGTGGGCGGGTCGCTGGTGGGGCCCTGGCCGGTGGCTGTCGGCTGGCGCCGGGTGGCCGGGGTCGTCCCGGGGCGGGGGGGGCGGGGGGCCCTGGGCCCCGGTGCTCCGGGGTGGCCCCTGCCTCCGGGGCCGGGGGACCCGGCTTGGCGCTGGGGGGGGGGCGGGCCGGCGGGGCGTGCCTCCTCTGGATTTGGCCGGTCCTCACGACCTGGTGACGTCTGGTCACTGCGCCGGGGCGCCTCTGCTGTGTGCGTGCGGGTGTGTGTGCTGGTGGGGGTGTGTGTGTGGTGGGGCTGGGGGGGTGTATCGTTGTCGTGTCTGTGTCGGGATGTGGGCATCCGGGATGTTGGTGTCGCGGGAGCGGCCGTGTGGGGGGTGTGGATTTCCCCTGTGCTTGTCCTGCGTGTGGGGCTCTGGGGGTCGCGGACGGAGCTGCGCTTTCCGCCGGGGTGCTTGGTTTTCGGCGGACCCGTGGTCATGTCGTGTCGTATCGATGTTGGGGTGTCTGGCGTGGCTGTCGGGGTGTGGGGTTTTGTCCATATCGTTCAGCTCTAGTGTGTGGAGGTGGGGGGTTGCGGGGTGGCCGGGTCTTTTCCACGCCGGGTGCCTGTCCCGCCTGGCCGCTGTGTCGGTTGGGGCTGGCCTGCGCTGGTGGTCTCGTACGGGTTGGTCTCGCGTGGTCCGGGGGCTGGGGGCGGTGGACTTGTGGCGTGGGGGCTGGGTGGCCCCGCGGTCCCCGTCCTTGGTATGTGTAGGTGGGTGTGTGACTGGAGGGGGGGCGTGAATGCGGTTGTGTGTGTGTGTGGCTGCCTGTGGGGGGGTGTGGAGATGGGTGGGTGGGTGGGGGTGCATGGATGATGGGTGTTTGGGTGCGGGGGTGGTGGTGCATTGGTGGGGTTTGTGCGTGTCAGGTTGGGGGGGGGGGGGGGGGGGGGGAGGAAAGGGGGAGAAAAAAAGAAAAAAAAAAAAAAAAAAAAAAAAAAAATAGCAGCTCTGCGTGCCTCTTGGGGGGTTTGCGAGGCCTGGGGATGTTGGGCCGGTGACTCTGGCCCCTCCGCCGACCCTTTCCGCTTCCGTCCCTTTTCCCCCTCCCCTGGCCTGGCGTGGTCGAGCGCCCCCAGGGGCTGAGGCTGGCCCCTCTGTGCTGAACGCCGGACGCCGGGCCGTGGGGGCGGCCATGCCTGCCCTTTCTGCCCTGGGGGGATCCCGGGAGGCAGGGGTACCTAATGCCGGTAACGGCTCTTCTTCCAGGGGGGGAATTCATACCCCCCTGGTCTCCCTTCCCAAGACCCCCCCCCCCCCCCCTGCTCTACCTCACACACACACACGTAGGGTTTTGGGGGAGGGAGCGTGTCAAGCGGGCGTGGTGAGGGGAGGGCACCAAAGTGCCTTTGCTTGCCACGTCTAGAGGCAGCCTGCTCCCCAGTTTTAACCACACTTAGACACCTAAACACATAAAATAACAACAGCTCACAACCACTTCTGAGGGGCGGGCCATATAGTGTGTGGTAGGAGGGAGGGGCCGGTTGGGGGGACATGCCCCCTACGCGACCCCACTCCCGGCATGACTTGGCACTGCCCCTTAGTTTTAACTGCAAACAACACACATCTTACACACACAGTCATGAGTGGGGGGTGGGGGGGGGGACAGGGTCCTTTCATACCCCGGTCTCCCGGGCGCTACTGGGGGGAGGGGGGACAGTGGCTACTTCACGCGCCAGTGGTTAAGGCTGGCTGCATTGCGGGGGATCTGCTGGCCTGGGGGATGCCTGGCCTGCTGCGTCCGGGGGTGGGGGATGGGGGGGGTGGTGGTGGGGGGAACGTGTTGGGGGCTTGGAACTCGCGGCTCCTTCCCCGGCCCGAGCTACCACTCAGGAGGCACGAGGGCATGGGCAAGAGAGAGGTGGGTATGTGAGAATAATGAATGAGAGTGTGAAGGAGGAAATGTGGGAGGGAGGAACTTGGGCTGGAAGAGGGAGGAGATGTGGGTAAGTGGTTGAAGGAAAGGGGGGATGGAGGAAGGAGTGGCATGCTCGTGAGTGTCTAGTAGGGATGGTCGTGAGGGGCTGAAGGAAGGAAGGGCGGGAGTGTGATAGGTCAGAGGGATGGGCGGGGCTGGACATGTAAGGGGGGGACTGTATGGGGTATTGGGGGTATAGGGAGGTGGGGGCGTATGTGTGGGGGGGTGGGGAGGGGGTTGGTGCAGTTATGTGGGGGGAGTGCATGTGTGTGTTAGAGGGTATGAGGAGGTGGGGGGTAGGTGTGGACGGTAGAGGGAGGAGAGTGTTGGGGGTGGAGAGAGGAGTGAGTGTGGGTATGTAAGGTCAGAGAGCGGAGTGGGTGGGTGTATGCGTGTGTGGGGGGGTACACGGAGGTGTTGGGTAGGGCTGGGCGGTGTGGGCGGAGGTTCGTACCCTCGGTATTCGTGCCGGGCATCTTGGTGTCGGTGCGGTGCGGTGTGGCTGCGGGTTGGTTGGGGGCCGGGCGCTTTGGTGGGGGGTGCGGTTTTGTTTGTGGCTTCCGGGGTTTTTTGTGCGGGGCGGGCGCAGGGGGATCTGTATCTTGTATGTGGTTGCTCTTGCGGTATTGATGTCTTGGGTGCCTGTGTCTCGATGTGGGGGCGGTGACGGTATATCTTTCAGCCCCAGTGTTGGGGTAGGTGTGTGGGGAGTGTGTGTGTGAGCGTGGTGGCGGGGTAGGGGGGTGGGAGAGGTGGTGGCGCCCTGGTGTCAGGTGTATCAGGGACTTTGGGGTGGGGGCTGGCCTGCCCTGGGGGGCGTCGTCTGGGGGGTCCGGTCCTCCTGGGTTTCGGTTGGGCCGCCCGGGTCCGGGGGGGGGTGGCTGCTCCTGGGCGCTTGGGCCCTGGGCCCGGCGCTGTCTCCGCTCCGGGGACGCCCGGCGCCCGGTGGGGTCGGCAGCTGCTGGTCTTGGTCCGCTGGGGCCTGGGCCTCCAGACTGCGGGGGGCTCCGGCTGGGGCCGCTTTTTGCCGCCCCTTCGGGGGATGCATGTCCGCTCTTTGGGGGGGGTAGCTGGGATCTGGGCCTCTGGGTGGCTGCTGGGGGCCTGGGTCGCGAGCCTTGCGGGCTTCCTCCTCCTTGCAGAGACGAGGCTGCATCTGCATGACTGTATCACCACGGAGCACCCTTTATTATGCATGTTGACACTGTGACACTGCTTCCCATTGCGATGACTAGGTCGTACCTCTTCTTTACTTCCCATTGCGATGACTAGGTTGTACCTCTTCTCTACTTCCCATTGCGCTGACTAGGTTGTACCTCTTCTCTGCGTAGTTCTGCGTGTGTTTGTATGATCTGAGGATATTTAAGCCACCTGCAGGTACTCCTGTAGGGGATTGCTTGTTTTGTTTTCCAACAGAGACCTTGGTTGTTTAGGGATCGCGGTACAGATGTACCAGTGAACTGTGTAAGTGGATTCATGTTTTCTCTTCTCTCTCTCTTCCTCTTCCTTACTCCTCTCTCTCTCTGTTTCACTTTCTATCATTACCTCTATTCACTTTCATTTCTCCCTTGTCAGGCCCAGCAGTATGAAATGGAATGGTGTAATAGACAAATGTTTAAATAAAGAAATAAAATGAATAAACATGATATCAAGTGGAGCCTTATGTTCATAAAGCTCCGCTTGATAAAGCAAAACTGTTCAACAGAATAAAGCAATCAGATTTCCATTCTGCTTGCTTCAATGCTGGACAGGACAAGTAAAAAAAAAAAAAAAAAAAAAAAAAAAAAAAAAAAAAAAAAAATAGTTTATGGACCTTTTTGTTTCAAGCGCCGGTGAACTCCATTATATGAAAATTGGGGAAAACGAAAACCTCCCCATGATCTCCGGCTGCATTTGAGATATTAAAAAGTACTCCAGAGTCTTGCTCAGCATGAGGGTGAGGAGGAGATGAAGGACCATCATTCTGTGGGTGTACTGTCCCTTTAAGGCGTCACTGATCCCAAACGTTGCTCTAGCTCCTGTCAATCAAAGCCAGCGCGGCGGTTCTACTGAGTTGTGTCCATTCAGAGTAAAAATGATGGCACAAATATGGCGTCTGACCAGGGGTCGCGTTAACTGAATATTTTCCGTCATTGACCGTTTTTTTTAAAACGGTGACAGAAAAATCTGAAGGCCGTCAGTCATTTTGACAGATTGCAATTTACACTCCTGACCACTAGATGGCGAGTTAGCATATTGTCTCTCTTGATGCATGGCCTGTTGGGTTCACTCGGAAAAATGTCATGGCAGCTTAGTGTCCGAAGCTTCTTCAAAAAGCCCAATAATGAAGATAGTGTTGACAAAAGAGGTGAAAAAAAAGAAGACTGATGCAGTGGAAGATGAGGGACAAAAAAGTAATCAGTCTTCAGCACCATCTGAGCAACAAAGCATTTAATGGAAAAATGCTACCGAATATGTCATTATTATATGTATATATTTTAATTAAAGTGACTGGTAAGAAATAGATTATGACTGGATTTTTATGACCCTGTCAGTCAAAATGACGGACAACGAAAAAGTCTAGCGCAACCTCTGCGTCTGACCCACAGCGAGTGAAGAGAAAACATCACAGTTGTTTAAATAACGTGATAAGAGACGAAGAGATTTTCATTTTTTAACCACAAATGATAACACAAGAAATATATTTTAATTATATTTTTTTTCATTGATCTTTGATTTTGTAATGTGCAAAGAGAAACCAGTCAAAAAATCTTACTCTTATTAAAGCTGTGCATAGGTGACATCATATTCGATTTTATTTAATCCAGAGTTTGGAAATGTTCCGGATGAACATTTTCCTTTTCCTGCCCCTGAAAACATTTCTCCCGCAGTGGAAAATGGAACGAAAACTTGTGAACATCCATGTGTTGCGGAGGACTTTGTCCATGCTGGAGATGTGTCCGACTCTGCTTTGGAACATCATCTATTCCAGTCCCTCTGGGATGTGGAGACATATTTCTCTCCAGTCATCATGATCTAAGCAGGTGGAAAAGCCTCTTCATTTTACACGAACTGCTTGAAGCAGCAGTCTGCAGACTTTACAATCCAAAGAGACATTTTTCACCTCAGTCCTGAACAAACTCACTTTTATTCTATTTTTTATCTGTTTTATTTTTACCATTTTTATTGTGTTGCTTTTATTCATAGAAAGGTGCATAAAAACCCACCCGTACTCAACTGTATTTACATCAGGAGTCCAAATCTGCCACCATCTTCTAAGACTCTTTTGAATGTTCGCTCTGTTTTGTTTTTACTTTTAAATCATGATTTATTCTTTTACACGTTCTTTTATTCTGATGAAAAGTTCTTTGAATTGTTGTGTACGTGAAATGTGTTACACAAATAAATTTGCCTTGTTGATTTTTATCCGATGAAGCACTTTAATTGGTCATTGCCATTTAAAATGTGCTACATAAATAAAGCTGACATTGACACAACCCAGCTAAATAAAAGTCTTTTGAAGAAAAACATTTTTTTTTTTGATAAGCACTTATAAAAAAGAACTTGCTGTTATTTTAAAACAATTTTTTAAAGGAGTTTTATTTCTACTTTGACACATTTTCTTTGATTGGATATTCTTCAGGGGGTCTCAACTGTATAAAGAAAGGTAAATGAATAAATAAAATGTAGATTTTAGCAAATAATGTGGCTAAACGTTTAAATTCTAAGCTAATGGCAAGAGAAATAGATTGAAAACATGTATGTCACCCTCCAAATTATTCATACCCTCCACCCAAAGCCGGAAAAAAATTCAGCTGTCTATGAAATAAGTGGAAACTGACAAAAGTAATAATAAATAAAAATTCCTTAAAAGTCATGATATTGATTTGGAATTGTGGTTTGAAAGAAATATTAAAAACAAACACACAAAAATAAAATGAGTAAACAAGCACAATGGGACTCCAAAGCTAACATTTTATTGAGCAACACTTTGAGACAATCAGGTGTTTTCTGTAACGTCCAATCAGACTTCTGCACCTGCTGACAGGTTTGTTGGTCCACTGATCATGGGAAAGATGCTCTAATGTGTCTGGAACATCTTTGTTTTTGTTTTTAAAAAAAAAATCATTATTTCCATCCACAATTCAAAAGCAATATTTTATTTCAATAAATTATAATTTTGATAATTTGATCTAATATTAGTTTCTTTAGTTTCTTGTTATCTGAATTACGATTGTGAATTTAGTATTTTCTTTAACTGAAGGGCTTGGATGATTTTGAGGACGACTGTATATTACTGGTACTTCAGTGTCATCATGTAAATTCAACACAATTATTCAATGAAAAAACTGCTAAAATCTACAAATGTAATTATGTACACACCAGTATCTAAAAATATTCGTTGATTTTTTAATTATTTTTAGTCAACGTTGCTGAGAGCCATTGTGGAAGGCCCAAAGAGCCTTCAACTGGTTCAGAATACATCAGTCTGCTTCAGTTTATTTCTATTTGGGAAAGATGGGTAAAAGAAATATTAAATTTTTCATCACTGGAGTGACTCCAGAATATCTGAACACAAATATGAACTTTGTGAGATATATAGACAGTCAGGAAACCGATCAGAACCAGTTTCAGGACCATGGACAGCGACAGTCAGTGGAAGCGTAGGAGTGCCTGCAGAGATTTTTTTTAGGGATGGCCAGAGAAAATAACAGGATGGCCGAAGGTTATTAAAGGATAACTTTTGTTTCTGTCAACCTGGACCTTATTTATAGGAATTTTTACGTGCATTTACTCACCTGTAACATTTCTGCATCACTCTGACTCCTTTAGATGCGTCTGTATTCAGACTAGTCGTAGATCTGCATATATCCATAAAATGGACGTGAAGGGGGCAGAATGAATGGGCTTCTATTAGGGCTGGGATAAAAGATTATTGTTTAATGATTAATCTACTGATTATTTTTTCAATGCATCAATTAATCAAACGATTCACTTTTTTAACTCGATTCTATTCGATTATCGATTATCTCCCTGTAAATGTAATGTACGATTTATGTTGAAAACACATCTGACTGAAAAAGAAACATCTTTTAATTCTTCATTCACATAAAATTAAAAAAAAAATCACCCAAAATACCTGTGAGTTATTGAAATAATATAGTAAGGTAAAGTTGGAGGCTTTAAGCTAGGACAGAAAGTGTTTTCCAACAGTAAAAAATAATGATTAACAAACATTCAGAATTTAACATTTCTGTTCATGATTAATATGGGTTCCAATCACTTGATCAATTAAATTAAAAATACTTTATCTATCCCAGAATTCATTCCAAGATATTACAGACAGATGAAACACGAACATGAGGTTGAGAATGTAACTTTTATAATATCCTGAGTCAGATGAGAGGGCTCCCAGCATCAGCTGCAGTACCACCCACGGCCAGCAGATGGAGCTCATGCTCCATGCCGACGTCTCAAACGGGTCTCGCATGTCTAAAGACGTGGCGTCCACCTCACGGAAGTTGCCTCTGTCTCATGAGGCTTCGGTTTCGCCATCTGTAACATCCTCATACCTTCGACGAACGAGGTGAATGAGGCCTTCACTGCCTCACACTTTCAAACTTGGAGGAGCCATTCACGGAGATCGCGCCGCCATCTTTGATTTGGTCTGACGACGCATCGGCACGTATATTTTACATCAACATATATTTTGCGTTGACGCGTCGTCCCAACCATAGGCGGAGTTAACTAGACGTGACAGACCTGCAGGGGTCTACGGCCAATGAGCAGTGGCAGGAGATGGTAGATCCAGCGTAGCATCTTTTATTTATTTGAACTTTATTAGCTTATAAAGATTTTGACATTCAAATATAAGCAAAGCAAGCTGGGCTTTGAAAAATGATATAAATGAAAAAATCAAATTTTTGCTGGGGTTGCCAGTGGGGTGGCCATCTTTTTGTGGAGGGGGGGCCAAGGCTACCCCTGGCCACCCTTTGGGGGCGTCCCTGTGGAAGCGTGAATGAAGCCATTACAGCCCAGGATGTGTTATTCCCAGCTTGCACAGGGATAATTATTACCAGCGGGAAGAGCCGTTGTTGCGTCCGTTGGGAATACAGAACACCAGCTGCGCCGCAAACGCCCCAACAAAGCAAGTTTTACAGATGAAACTCTGTGGAAAACATTTTCTTTTTCCTCTTTGTCTCATCTGTAACGTACAGAGGCTCCGGTTCTTCCCCGTCATAAATTATCGTCCACAGTCGGGATCAGGAAGCACAGAAGCATCAATTAACCCCAGCTCATCCGTCCGACACATTCAGCACTTTAGCTTTTTATTTTTGATTATTCGGGATTTTCTGAGCGAGTATCCTCCTGCGTTCTGTCTGAGCTTCTCCTTTTTCCATTTTTCACCCTCTTTGTCCATTTTTTCTCCTTGAAATGGTGCTAACAGGTTTTTTGCAGGTGGTTCCTGCGGGAGCAGCAGGATCACCGCTGGGAGCTTCTGGAGACCTGCCAGCTCGTCACATTCGCCTCTCCTCTGTATCCTCTTCCACCTGCCCATCTCTGCTCCTCAACACGTTTTAATCTGCTTTTCCCTCCATCCCTCCATCCCTGCCCTCTCCTCAGATCACTACTTCACTTATCTGCCCCCCTCTCTGCTGTGACTCCCAGCGTTTCATCTCTGCTGCTTTCCCCGAGCATCGGCAGTAAAACCACCGTCCAATCCTCCCGCACGTTATTCTGTCAAAAAACAAAATTAGGATTTCATGAAGCTAAACTTTTATAACGGCTCCTCACAGTTACTCACAACTTTAGAAGTTTTTATGGCTTATTTCTCTGGGGAGAGCAACTAAATGCTGCAGAGGACTTTTCTCATCTGAACATTCAAATTTATTCATTTTGTCACTTCAGCACCTTTTCTTTTGAAAATGTCCTTGATGCATTTACTCATTCTCTCTTCCTTTATTCATTTATTTGGCTGATTTATAAGCTTTTGGATGTTCTATCTTAAATAAAAAAGGAAGTGTAGATGCACTGGAGGCATGAGTAAACACAGATTACTGAAGCTGAACAAAAACTCTCCGGATCAGGAAATCCTAATTAAATCTCTGAGTCTGATTTTTTTGGTTTTAATCACATTTGGTTGAATGTTTATGTGAAAAGAAATGCAGTTTGGCTCAGATATGAACATCCACGGATGCAAAAACAGCAACAAGATGACTGAGTCCAGGTTGAATTCAGCAGTTGAGGGTTAGATGTTTTTATTTACTGTGATGATGATGAGCTGAACTGCAACTGTCTGAATATAAATTGATTTAATGACCCTTTTCCTGGCCGGTCACCACCAAACCCACCACAGGAGGTCTTCCTCTGATCAAGACCTTCAGTAGGGTAAAAATGTTTTAGAGGTGGTAGCTACAAGTGTAATTCTTACCTGCCAGTAGGCGTCGCACTCACACTTGATTACCCAATCAGCATTAGCAATGCTACAGAACCAGCTAAACCGTTAATTTGCATTAGCAAATATTTAACTTGCATGTCCAGGAGGAAAGCAGCAACCTCTGCAGGGCTTTTAAGCCCCGTTGCTAACTTCTTCCTCATCCTGCTTCATTTTTTTGTCTGCTAGAATTTGAGAAATGTAACAAGGAAGATGCCATTTCTACATAGAGCAATTGAACTAGCAACTCCTGAGCTAATGCTAATGGTGCAAAATCCTTCAGTCATGTTGCATTATTTTTGAAAAATTAGCATAAATTCCAGACAAGCCGCTACTTTTGTCACACACTTTGAACTCCAGTGACTTCCAGTCGTGCTCAAAATTATTCACACCCTCCAGTTAAAAAAAGGCTAAATTCACAATAATACTTCAAATAACAAGAAACTAAGGAAACTTTGAACAAAAATTTACAAAATCATAATTTATTGAAATGAAATATTGCTTTTGAATTGTGTAGTAACTGATTTTAAAAGACAAAACAAACACAGGGTTCCCGCGAGATTCTAAAAATTCTTAAATTTACAAATCTGTGTATAATACCTTAAAAAGTCCTTAAATTTGACATTTGTGGTCTTAAATTTCATATGGTAGGTCTTAAATTATCTCACACTCCAACAGATTTTATGTCAGCCAATCAGGAAGAGATCAGGGGGGGTCTTTGCAGTCGACCTCCTCCTCTTTAGTCGGACTCACCGTCATTTCTCCTCCTGCTGTCGCCAGAGAGCGTAATTTCAGGTGTGCACCAACGAAACGATCGTACGTATGACTTCAGAGGACAGGTTGCACACACACACACGTCTGGTTTTATATCCCTGTGGGGTACATCCATTGACATAATGCATTCTCTAGCCCCTTACCCTAAACCTAACGCCCATAACTGATTGCCTAAACCTAACCCTTGTCCTAATCCTAACCAAAACCGAATTATAACTTAATCTCCAAAACCTAATCTTGACCCTCAAAACGGGGTTCGTACCCGTGGAGACTGGGAAAATGTCCCCACGGGGGCAGGACGTCCCCACGGTGATGGTAAAAATCTGGAACATGGTCCCCACAATGTTGCAAAAACGCGCCCCCACACACACACACACACACACACACACACACACACACACACTCCCGTTGTTGTGGTTAATTATAACTTTCTCATCGTCGTCCTCCAGGTGCTCCTGATGATTGTCTGCTGGGCTTTTGTTTGTTGTTCCAGAGGCCTTAGGATGATTTTTCTTTGTTTACTGGCGTACCAGCTGCTTGTCTTCTCTCTCTGGGTTTGATTGGACAGCGTTTGTGGTTGTTTTCTATTTTTCTCTCCATTTCTCACACGTTTATCCTCCCCTTTTATGTGTTTGTCTTGTCAGGTCAATTCAGCAATCACCGAATTAAAAACCAAAAAAATAAAACCAATTATGAAGGAAGGCGCTCTATCCACAAAGCTTTACTTTCATTGAATTCATAACTTCTCTTGGCAAAGCCATTTTGTTTGGCACAACATGGCAGCCAGATCACCGTTCTGCTGTTATGTTGCTCGGCAGGACAATTTCTTTTCTTTTAAAGTTTAAAATCGTCAAAACTGAGCAGCTGCCGGAGCAGCACATCATCAAATGTGCTGAATGGCTTCCCACCACAGGTGACGGCATATTTTTTCCATGTGAAGCAGAGCAGAAAAGCACAGGTGCTCTTCCTGATCAGGCCTCCGCAGCATCTGCTGCGGGTGTGATGGAGCCAGCCCCCCCCCTTTCTGTTGACTCTGTTTTACTTGTGCAAATAAGTACAAAGGCACAGAGCAGTCAGCTGTGTTCTGGCACGCATCGTCATGTTTCCAGAGCGGTTTGGCTGATTTCGCAGGTGTTTCCCAAAGCGAGGGAACAGAAGTGGCTTTCTGACATCAAACAGTGAGAAGCAGCACCGGGGGCCACGACAAATGTTGCTGCGTTACGACGAGTCGACTCGCACGTCTGCGTCACGGCTAACAGACCCAAAAACATGTTAAACAGATGTTGAGCAGCTTATAATGAAACTGGAGCGTGCGCACGTTCAGGAGCATCTAGTGTGTTCAGGTGTGTTTCCTTTCTTCACTGTGTGGCAGTGATGTCTGTCTGCATGAGATCAAACCCACACCCACAATCATTCTGTAAGAGTTTAATCTAAACATCACTTTTGTTGCTTTAAAATGAGATTAAAAGGATTTTTTTATTTGCCGAAACAAACTGAAAATGTCCTTTGGCTCAAATTTAAAACAAGTGTCTTGGACCTTCTTTCACTTCAGTAATAATATCAAAATCCCGTCTCAGAGAGGTGCAGGAGCACGTCTCCATGTATTTCTTACTTTATGAATGAATTAATGAAATTTATTTATAAAGCACTTTTCATACAACAGGAGCACAAAGTGCTTTACATATTAAAATAAGCAACATTTCAATAAAATGACAGACAAACAATTACACATTCTGTATCTCCCACAGACACACACACCCACACACACACACACACCCTTCCTCATTATTTGTTATAACTTTATGAATATAACCGACTTTAAAGTGGAAATGAAATGTCAACCAACCTAACTTTATTTACTAGACTGAGTCCTGGTCTGATCAATAATTCTATACAAAACATGAAAAATATAATTAAAGAAAAACGTAGCGAAGAAGAGGTCCGCCATGTTGCAGTTCTCTAAGCTCTGATGTCACCGGGTTGGTTTGCGCTCTGACTCTGCATTAAACCAACAGGAATCAGCAGCTACGCTGCAAGATAATTAACAAGCTGGAGCATGTTTTAGAAGATTAATATCAGGGACCCCGACTCCAGATCATGAAGTGACAATGAAGAGAAAATTAGGAAAATGATCAGGAGACCTGCAGTCTGGTAGCTGGAGGTCCGCAGACGAAAGCCTGAAGCTGCTCTGAGTGTTTAATATCACCGTCTATAAGCTGAGATCCACTAACGGGCGGGTCTGCAGCATCAGTCCGTACCAACATCAGTACTCCGCCTCTGTTCCTCTTTGAGCCGCTTATTAAACACACGTCAAACGGCAACACTCATAAATCCTCCCCACAGCCTGATGATGAGCAGAACATCTGCAGCAGGTTGATCTGATATGATGTCATAAAAACTTTCTAACCGGGACTCCCCGTTTTCCACGGCGGGTCCGGTTCTACCAAACGTCGCGCTCTCCCTCTTCATCCTGCAGCCTGGATGCTTTGCATCTTTCCCATCGTATCCCTGTTTCGCTAAAGCATTTATTTTATTCTACGTTAAACCACCGGTTACTACTGTAGCTTAGTTAGATGACTGTTAGCTTAGTTAGCCTACCTGCTGTTTTCCTGGACACCCGTGTCTCCGCCCGGATCTTCTTCAGGGACAGCACCGCACCAAAACGTCCTCCTCCCGGTACAATAATCCATACGTGTAATCCAGATTGTTATACAAAATCCTCCACCCATGACCTGGTCCATGTGACCACTCCCACAGGTGCTGCCAAGCCGCCCCTCCTGACACCAGCACCGGCGTCTCGTCCTCTCTAAGTCACACGGTGTGATGGCTGGAAAGCATCGGTACAGGACCTGGATGCTGGACCATCCTCCCAGCTTTGCTTTCCATCATATTAATCTTCTAAAACATGTTCCAGCTTGTTACTATAGTGCAGCGTAGCTGCTTAATTCTATTGATGTAATACGGAGTCAAACCAACCCGGTGACGTCAGAGCTTAGAGAACAGCAACATGGCGGCGCTCTTGTCCTAAAAACCTAAAACTTTGCCATGTTTTTCCTTTATGTGTTTCTATTTTTCATGTTTGGTATATAATTATTGATCAGACCAGGACTCAGTCTAGTAAATAAAGTTAGGTTGGTTGACCGTTTCATTTCCACTTTAACGCCAATATCGACTAACGGTATCTGTATGCCAACGGGATGCAGACTGGTCCTTATGGAACTACGAGATTTTGTTAGTAACAAGATGCCACCAATGCTGATATCAACCAACAATATCTGTATGCCAATGAGTGCAGACCAGTGCTAATGGACCAACAAGAACTTGCAAGATTTCGTAAAAATATGGATTCAGCACGTTTTGACATCAGAATGATATTGCAACACAAACTATTGTGATATTTCAGTGTATAATGATGCTTCCTACACCCAATCTGCATGTTTATCTGGCCTCTATGAACAGAAGATGAGTCATAAACCTGTTTTTATGGTTCAGAATGAAATTGTTGACAGAAAAAAAAAATTGTTTTGGTCACACTGATGTTTAAACAATCCAGCGTTTGGCAAATAACAGGAAAACTTCTCAAATTTGTGTGTAACCCTGAACATTTTTACAGGTTTTTACACACCAAGGAAAATACGGCAAGTGTGTTTTTACACAAGATACAATCATCACAACAAGGGCACTTGTTGATTTTCAAATGCTGACTATTATTAATGTATTAGCTTTAAACCTTTGAGAGCAGCTGCAGATAAAACGTAAAAACATACGTTTTTTTCTCCCTTCATCAGCTCGGAGCCATGATTCTCACCACAGACGTAAATACCAACAATCCTCGCTCAGATTCAGTATTCACCTTGCACGTCTTTGTCTTTATGTTTGCTGGCTGCACCCTGGAGTCTCTCTGTTCCCGTCTTTGTTGTGTTTTCAAACTTTACTTTTCCAGAAGGTTGACTGAACTCTCCTCATGTCTTCCTCCGAGAACCTGCTCCATATTTAATCAGTTTCCACACATTGTGAAAGCATCCTGACGGTGAATATGCATTTTTAAAAGCTTGACTCAGAGTCCCTTTAATGCATTTGTAGAATGACAAAGCTATTATGTAGTGTTCACATGCTAACGCTATAGGCGGGGGTGTGGTTGGTAAGAGACAGGAAAGAAAGAAAAGAGGAAAAATTTGATAGAAGGAGGAGAAAGCAGACGACCAAACCAAGGATATGACTGACAGATGTGCCTCTGCCTGGTGGTGGATGACCAGATATTGTTTAGGGAGCAGCATGAATCACCAAACGTAGCGACCAGAAATCCTCCGACTGGTCACCGTACACTGCAAACTGTTCCACAGCTCCACATTTCCATGTTTTCCACTTTATATGCAGAATTTCAACTTTTATTATCCGTCTAGTATTTTATGCAGAAAACAATCTGTCCAGTAGTTACGCTAACTCTGTGTATTTTGCTTTCAAATACACAGAATAGAAGGAAAAACTAAATAAAAAAGAAGAAAGCACCATCGTAAAGTTGGTCCGGGACACACGTCTCACCCTGTAGGACAGAGTCAGGTGACGTGCACCTTCCCTCCTGATGAAACCTGTTAGCCGTGTCTGTCTGAGCTCTGAAGGGCAGCGATTCCTGGCAGCAGTGATCACTGGCACAAGCGGTGCATCAGTTACTGCTGCAGACAGATGACAGATAAGATGTCGCTTCAGAGCAGAAAGCCGAGCCTCGTGCACAAGTGTCCGTATGTGTCAACATGAGAATAAGTACGTATCGGACTACTGTTTAGGCTACTACAGTACAGTACACGCTGACTAGAGCTGATTCCATCCAGTCAAGACGATGGTTGGGATTAACTCTCATCACTCAACACCATTCTTTGCAACCTATGAAATCCCCAGTGTTAAAATTGAGTTGTTAAGTCTTATAAACTCTTTCAGTGTAATTTTAACAACACTGAGAGTAAAATGACCACCAGTGTCGGTGGAAATTTTCAGAAATAAGCCAAATTTCCTCTTTCAGTGTATAACTTTCGCCAGCCCTGCCCAAGAACCGCCGCTGACCAATCATACGTTAGCAACGGTAACTAAGGGAAAGGAGTTTCTGGCAAACTTCACTTATAGACGGGCATAGACGAGATTTCCACGTCTGAAGGCAGATATCCACAATGTCTGTCGTACTTTTTGCCTTCTCAAAATCAAAAAACGCAAGTGGAGAGATGTGGAATATGGATTAAACAGCATGAAAGAACTCACTCGCAGCTGCACACAGCCTGAACACGGAGCTGAACAAACTGTTTGTTCCAAGGTAAGATGCTAACACCAACTAGCGCAGTTGCTAGCTACAAGACAGTGGTATAATATTAAGTAAAAGCTACTGTTTTAACATGGAGTAAGGTAGCTGTGTGTCGCTACACGCTAAGCAAATATATATCTGGAAAACAGATAGCTCCATCACTCACATATATGAAAGGACATAAGAAAACACACCCCAGGTTAAAAAAAGTGAAATTCTCCTTTAAGGCCTTAAATTTAAAGTTCAAAATTGATAAACATTTTTTGACTTTTTAAAGGATTACTTTCATTTTTTTCAACCTGGACCTTTATTTCTAGGAGTATATACGTGCATTTACTCACCCGTAAAGTTTCTGCATCACTTTGAGTCCTTCAGAAGATATTATGTTGAGTCGCCCTTCAGTACATCCACCCTGATAACTAATGGAAAGCTAAATCTGGACTCACAGGACAATAGTACTCATTCGTTCGTTCATTCTACTTAAAGTATTGATGAAATGAAGGAGTTTTGCTGCAGATAATGTCTTATATAGAGGCCGCCCCGTCTCCGCCATTATTACTGAATGTACCGAAGGGCGACTCAACGTAATATCTTCTGGAGGACTCAAAGTGATGCAGAAACTTTACCCACGAGTAAATACACATAAATACTCCTAGAAATAATGTCCAGGTTGAAAAAAAAGAATGTTATCCTTAAGACCCTGTAATTTAACTTTAAACGAAGGACTCGTCTATGCTTCATTTTTATTCCTTCCTTTTTCTTTGAAGGGTCATCGCTTTTCTTCTCGCAGCCAGCATCTTTATACGCTATTACACCCAAACAGGCATGCAGCCCCGGAACAAACACGCACACGAGACAACATAAATGCAGAGATAAACCAGTGAAATACGCACTCACCTCAGTGTGCTGATTCGGAGTATCTGACAGGGTCCGGGGGATTTCTCTAATCACCTAAGATGAGGAGGTAGAAAGATACGGTCAGCATGTGAAGGATGGGCATCCTCTAAGCTGATCATCCCCTCCCAGGCCCATATTATTATTTCCCAAGTTTCTCCAATTAGGAGGTGCTGATGTGGGATCAGTGCGCAGATCTCCCACAGTCATGGCTTTCATTACAGGGAGAGAGAGCAGAACCGGGTAAGAACCAGGAGACCGGATCAGCAGAATTCTTGGCAGAGGTCGCTGCAGCTCTCGTGTCAGGTTAAGCTCGCGCTGTGGCGTTTTCATGCAGAAATCACAGCCGTTCGGGCCTTTTCTGCAACGCAGCAGCCAACAACTAAATATTACAAAGAGGAAAAGCAATTCATCAACAGCAGCAGCTGCTGATGATGCAGCCACATTTATTACAAATCATTAGCGTCCAGGTTTGCCTTTCCTTTCACAGTAAGCGTTTCACCTGACAAGCTCTTTACGTGTCTGAAATCTATCTCTAAAAACGACCGCACGGTCATGACCGACACCTTTAAATAGACCGAGCCAGGCTGGTAATGAAATGTCTGGTTATCAGAAACAGAACAGACGGGTTTTTGTTGCGAACGGCAGGACCGTTGATGAAAAAGTTGGCTGAGGGGTGTTTACAGTGTGTGATGGATCGATGTGTTGAGCCTTTTTCATTATGCAGTGACACCGAGAAGCAAACATTAGGACTCACTTCTTCCAAAATAATCACAATCTATGGAAGTCTCGCCACATTTGAAGTCAAAACTGGCAACGAATTGACTGTCTGTGACTTTTCCAGCCAGTTGAAAATGAAGAATTAATGCGGGCGATGAAGAGTAAATGCTCAGAGATGATGAACATCATCGGTGGTCTGAATTATTTCGTTTTTACAGCTAATTCAGAAGCAATTCTCGGCTCCATCTGGTGAGGTTTAAGTGCCATCCACACCGACTACAACAATAACAACGTTCCCATCCACACTGCCGATCAATAACCTGTTTCAGAGCATATGCTGCAACCCCAACACCCCCAAATGGACTTTGATGAGGACGTGGTCTGATACAGAAAAAGGAAAAGAAAAGCAGAAACGAGTGGATTCTCCTCATTTTACACAGGACCAGAAAAGTGATGAAGAATCTCCCGTTCTGGACGAATCATGGTCAAACATGTCCACAATCAGTGAAAGTAGAAACCCTGTCCGGCAGTTTTTCCAACCAATCACTGAACCAGCGGGGTTTAATTAGCTCCTCTCTCAGGTAGATGAGTTCGTTAGTGAAAACAGCTGTTCTAAATGTACCGGCAGATCCAAAAACATGGCAGGATTTGTACTTGAAAACTACTCTTGCTTCTACTTTTGACACCTCTGCATATAATGGAGTTCACTGGTGACTGAACCAAAAAGGTCCATAAAAGTTCACGAAACCTTGTCAATATTCCTCCATACTGCTCGTCCAACGTAATCCAAGTGTCCTGAGTGGGTAGCATCCAGAATTTACTGGAAACCAAATCATTTAGTAGATTTCTATAGCTTAAACAGTAGAACATGTAGCTGCCGCGATGCACATCCATGAGAGTTCACGACCTTCGGAACCCGCGGCAGATGATCGCGCGATCTCTTTTTCCTTCTTTCTTTGTTTTAAATCAATAGCTAACCGCTCTTGTGTTTGTCTGCAGCTCGTTCGCTCTTCACGCACAAATAGAAAGTGCAATGTTCTACTGTTTAGGCTACAAAAATATACTGAGTGATGATGTTTCCAGTAAATTCTGGATGCTACCCACTCAGGACACTTGGATTACATTGGACGAGCAGTATGGAGGAATATTGACAAGTTTTTGTGGACTTTAATGGACCTTTTTGGTTCAGTCGCCGGTGAACTCCATTATATGCAGAGGTGTCAAAAGTAGAAGTAAAAGTAGTTTTCAAGTACAAATCCTGCCATGTTTTTGGATCTGCCGGTACATTTTTAACAGCAGTTTTCACTAACGAGCTCATCTACCTGGGAGAGGAGCTAATTAAGCCCAGCTGGTTCAGTGATTGGTTGGAAAAACTGCCGAACAGGGTTACTTTCTATTTCTACCCAATCTTTGACACCTCTGATTATATGAAAGTTGGGGGAAATGAAAACCTCTCCGATATCCGGCTGCATTTGAGATATTAAAAAGTGCTCCAGAGTCTTGCTCAGCATGAGGGGGAGGAGAAGATGAAGGAATATCATTCTGTGGGTGTACTATTCCTTTAAGTTTAATTTACGGCTGTCAAATAACGCATTTACGCAAAGAGATTAATTTGTGGAAACGATGCATGAACAAAGTTATCATATAATTAAAATCTGAATTCGGCATTATCAAGGTGGGAAATGCTGATTCAGATCATTCATACCCTACAATTAAAGAAATGGCCAAATTCACAATAGTAATTCAAATAACAGGAAACTAAAGAAAACAATTCATAAAAATTTTATTTTGTAAAACAAATTATTGCTTTTGAATTAGGATTGAATATAATTTTAAAAAAACAAAAAACTATCATAGACACACCTTTCCCATGAACAGTGGACCAAACTGTCAACAGGTGCAGACGTCTGATTGGACGTTACAGAAAACGTGATGAGCCCCATCATTCTGGTTTAGTTTTTATTTTTTTGTTTGTCTGTGTTTGATATTTCTGTTGAGCCACAGTTGTCATGATTTTCATGAAAATTTTAATTTATCATAACATTTAAATTTTGTGTTATTTCACTGTAAGCTGATTTTTTCCCTTCTTTAATTGGAAGGTCTGAATAATTTTGAGGATGACTGTAGCGTCTTTGTCACATTGAATCAAATCCATGACAAACTGCCTTATTTCTGAAGTTTGAATGAATACTATGAAAATAAAGTGTGTTGATGGAAAAGTGATCAAAACAGACCTAAAGCCACAATCTATCTCAAAATATAACAATTTCCACCCAGAGTTGAAGGGAAAAACTGGGCGGTCATGTGATCTAAAATATTCTACATTTTGTGAAATGGCTACATCTTGTGCTGTTTGTCAGTTTAACAATGAAATGACACCAAAAAGCATAAAAGTGGAGTGTAAACATGAGTAGCTCTCAACAGCATACAAACTCAATTTTTCTTATCTTTTCTGCCTCGGTTTGTTTTATTACAGTAGAAACCGTCTTTCCTCTAATTAAGATGAACCCGTACATCATGACCGTGTCACCCGCCTGCCAATGCCTGACATTTGCACCACAGTTCACCAAACTCCGAACGCAGTCCTCCAAACAGCTTCTTTCTTAATCAGCGGCGTATCTGTCATCTTCACTGACGTTACCACAGATTGCAGTTTGGAACGATGTGAGACAAGTTGTTATGTAGGTAACGAGGGCTGCAAAAACATTTTCCATCAGCAGAATCCGGCGTCAGCGCAGAGCGCTGTTAGCTAAACTGGTGACACACCTGGTGTTTAATGAATCCCTTTTAGGATTGGGGAATAAAAATAGTGTTTAAGGAATTAGCAGCTCAGCAGAGAAGAGCCGCAGGACATATGGAGGCTTAAAAATATGGACGAATCAGCAGCTTTTACTTAACAGCAACTCATGAAAATGCTTTGGAAATAAGGCTTATTGACTGTGAAAGGCTTCGCGACAGTCAGTGTGTTTGCATATGCAAACTGTATGTAATACAAGTCACACACATCAAGAAGAAAAGCTCAAGGTGCTCAATTTTCATGGGATAAAATGACACGACCACCCACCAGCACATCTCCATAATCTCTAACATGAATGTGAAAGTGACTGCTGGTTTGGTAAGTCTGCTACACTCACGCTGGGCTTTGGGTGGCCTGTCCTCCTACATGCTTTATGAATAGAACACCATTTTAACACCTCTTTACTCTTAATCACATCTGAAATCAACACTAAGACTGATTTTCATGCTAACCTGAACAATCAAACACCCCAACCTATCCAACGCAACCCAGCAGGGAACAAGCTGGATTATAAATAAACTTCATCCAGTGATTCATTGCTGGGACTAAATGATCCATTTCTCCTTTTCTTTCTATATGCAGACACAAAACTACAGTCAAGCATAGTTTTCTCATTTAGTAATTGTTTTGTGAGCCTGTTGAACGTTTCTTATGTTTTTGTAGCTGCAGGTGCTCTGTGAGCTTTGAACAACAATGATAAATTCACAGTAGTAATTCAAATAAAAAGAAACTAAAGAAACTAAAAAATAAAAATTTACAAAATTATAATTTAGTGGAATAAGATTTCTTTTCAATTATAGTTGAAAATAAATGAAAATAATAATCAAAAAACAACAACAACACTGTTTTGGACACATTAGAGCACCTTTCCCATAAACAGTGGGTAAAAATACCTGTCAACAGGTGAAGAAATATTTTTGAACATTAAACACCTGATTGCAGTGATTGCCTCATAGTGTTGCTCAATAAAATTGTGGCTTTGGACCCCCATCGCTCTTTACTTGTTTGTTTTTTTTGTATTTTTTAATATACATATATATTTCTGTTGAACCACAGTTCAAATATCAATGTCATAATTTTCATAGAATTTTAATCTACAATTACTTTTGCAATTTCAACTTACTTCACTGACAGCTGATTTTTTTCCTTCTTTAATTGGAGGGTCCGAATAATTTTGAGGACGACTGTATGTTGCGATTGTTACACTGTTGTATGTTTTGCCATATATGCTAACCCTACGTTATTTCATGTAGATGTATTTTAGTGCTTTTTCACATCATGTATTTCTGTGTTTTTATTAAATTGCGTTGCCTCTTTTAAAATAAACTTTGAAAAAGAAAGAAAAAGAACAGCGTTTCTTTAAAAGGGGTCATGAAACTGCTGGTTTCTGACTGTGGAAAGTCAGATTTCATCCTCGAAACCAGAGTTTGTTTCATGTTTGATAAAAAAAACTTCATTTGCTTAAGACTTGATTTATGTCATCAGTTGCAGTTTGGTTGGACTGAAGCTTTGAATATTTGTCACAGAAACATGAAGGCGTATCTCAGAGGTGTCCATCTCTGGTCCTGGAGGAAAACAATCCTGCAGGTTTTATTTCCCTTCCTGCTCCAACACACCTGATACAATTACATAATCTAACAGCCTGAAGTTCTGCATGGCAACTCAATTATTTGAGTCAGGTGTGTTGGAGCAGGGAGGGGAAAGAAAACCTGCAGGACAGCGACCCCCGAGGACCAACTTTGGACACCCCTAGATTATCTTAAAGGAGCTCCATTGTGAAAAATGGAATTTTATGAGATTTAAACCATGTTAATGTGTTATTTGTTCCTAAAACTTTGCCCAAGTCATTATTTTTCTTCGTTCATGCATATTTGAGTGATCTAGATTGTATGAATCTATAGCAAATTTCAGTTCAAGTTAACATCTGCCTCAGAAATGCATAGACATCATTTCACCAATCACGAAGCACCAAATACTACATCGTAGCAAGACCCCCACTTTGCTTGAGAGAGACTCCAAACATCCTAACCTCCACTCCAATGAGTGAAACCATCTCCCAGCTCAATGCTAACCGTTAGCCTATGACTTGTCAGCTAATTTACTTACTCGCCAGGGTCTCCGTGGTACTGCGTGTACTTCATACTCCACATCAGACTCTGGGTCGAGCATTCAGCTCCATTTTATTCCCGCGATTGAGTCCGATCGTCCATCAGTGTGTTTACAAATATACCCACCTGAGTTACGAAGCCAGTGTTGTACAAAAATCTGTGACCCTGCAGAATTTGTGACTGTTCAGGGCAACGTCATGAAATGGGCGTAAAACATGTCGAGAGCTTTGGTGGTTCAGTACGTTCAGCCGTTTTACTTCTGTGTTGGAAATTAGACATAAAAGAACTAATAATTAACACTGCATTAGTTTCTATAGTAGCGAGGGGAACATGAGCTTATACTGTACAGTAGATCACTGTAGTTGGCTCTAAGAACTTGTAAAAATCATGATGCAGCTCATTTAAAACAGAGCCTGTCAAATTAAGATGTGACACAAACGGTTTATTGGCCCACCAGATGTCAGATCTGTCCTAATCTGCACCGTCTTCAGGCTCATGCAAGCAGGATTCTTGACCCAATTTTGCTCGTTTCGGGATCCAACAGCCACAGAATCAATACACTGAACAAAAATATAAACATCACATGAAAAATATTGTTTCCATGTACAGTTAGCAACCGTAAATGAGCATTTGCTGACATTTTATGATGCAAAATTGATATTTCCCTTGTTTTGTGTATAAATTCTAATCCAACTCGCTATCAGTGAGCATTTACTCAGTGAGACGTTTTTTTAATCACTGCATGGGTGGGGCGTGCCCAGTGGGTGATCAGATAAAATGAGCACCAGCCGGACAATCCTTTTGGGGACAACAAACGGCCGCCCCAAAATGTCAAATTTTATTGCCTCAGATGTCGCAACTTACCCGGGAACGTGCCATTGGCACGTCGGGATGTCCAGGGATGTCCACCAGAGCAGTAGCTGCGCGGCTCGATGTCCATTACTGGCTACAGGCCGTTTGACAGTGCCTGCATATTTGCCAGACACGTCCCCAACAGAGCATCTTTGGGATGTTCTGGAGAGGTGCGTCCGGGACCGTGTTCCAGTTCCAGGCAATGTGCATCAGCTCCGTGTGGCGCTCCAGGAGGAATGGAACAACATTCCACATGTCACCATAGACGAGTGGATAAACTGAATGTGAAGAAGATGTGTTGCTCTGAGAGACGCAGCTGGTGACACAAGATATTGAACGATCAAATTCCTCAACCTGACCCCTATCATGTTCAAAGGACTGTTAATCCATTACAAACGGCCATACCACGATGGTATCAATGCCGATATGAAGACTCGTAATTACTGAAAATAAATTTGGAATTTCTCTAAATATTGCGTTTCCTAAATGTTAGTAATTTGCAAACATAAACGTCACAGCATGCTGGATTCTGGTTGGATGGGCTGGTTATTTATTTGTTCTTGGCCTTTTATTTGATACCTGAACGTTAAAACTCTTACCTTTGTCATGGGGCATTTATATTTTTGTTCAGTGCACTTTGTAGCTACACAACAATGTGCAACAAAATTAAGGTGATCAACCAGTACAGTGTGAAAACAAACAAACAAAAGGACAAGAATAAATAACAACCAGCCCATGCAGCCAGAATCTAACGTGCTAGGTGCCGTTTATGTTTGCAAATTGGCTGGAACTCTGCAGGTGTGCGTTGCAGTGCTATACATGCTAATTTCAGGGTTAGCTGTGCAGACAAGTTTTACAGACTGTAGTCTCTCCATCTCCATGTTGTGAGGGGGGGGGCTATTTCCAGGTAGGCCACGGTTAGGATGAAAGGTGTCTGGAAGCCTAATGCCAAAGCCCTGCTGCTTCTTTCTGAACGTGAAGTTGACACCACATGAGTTTGTGGTAATTGGGTTTGTTTGGCTCAACACTGTCTGAATCCTGCCTGCATGAACCCTTCCTACAAACTTTCACATCATGTTTTTATGCAAAACCTCAAAGAATAACATCTAAAAATCAGGTCTTGTTCTAAATCAACTTGGCGAAACAGAATAAAACATAACTTTGCTTCCAGTTTAGCTACTGACTTCAGACTAAGACCATAAAATGAACACGGAGCTGAAGCTGCTCCAGTTTTGCAGATGAGATTTTGGTAATTTAAAACTCTCCCACGTTCGGCTCTTTTTAGAGAGCCGACTCTTTTGATTCGACTTGCGATAATATTAAACATGTTTGATATTGTCGCAAGCTCAAGACGAGGAAAAGACTGATGTAGCGCAGATTACCATCTCAAATTTGACAATCAAGCCTATGGCTGCGCCGCCACTCCAGTAAAACTCCTGAGATTTACTAAAGACTTCCAGTCTGAAGTGTTTTAAGTCTAAAATCGTTTGGTGTGAACCCAGCATAAGGGTGATTTACGGATTTTTCATTTCGGCCTGTATGTGATGGTAAAACGTCCCCCATCACTCCGATTATAAAGTTAATGCTTGTAAATGATCATAAACATCATAATTAAGAAGAAAAAAAATCGTTTTTACCCGACAACATGCCTGCGGGCGTGTAAATGCAAAGAAAAGTGTTTCCATTACTCTGGTTTTCCACCGGGTTCATGAGCGCAGCGCCGCACAGCGACCTCCACGTCACCAGCATTTACTCCGTGCACTGAGCGCACGTGAGCGCACCAGCTGTGGCTAGATCTATGACATCACGGAATCACGGAGGATTGCAAGATCGCCTGTGATTCTCAGCCTAATGGTTAATTTTGTGCATGTTTGTGCGTCATGGTTTCTTATTTCACTGAAACTTTGTGTACATGGAGATGATGTCACGTTCAGATAGTTCAGCAGTGTAAAATCTGCACAGTGGCTTTTGTTTAGGAAGTTACCAGATGTTTTACACTGAATCCCGTCTCTGATTTCTTGTCTGGTCCGATCTGAACTACTAAAATTAACGCGGAGTCGGTCCGTGCTTCGTCAAAAATATAGCTGGCACTTCTTTAGCGCTGCAGCGCGACATGCCGGAGCGACATGCCGGAGCGACGACGGACCGCTCACGCGCTGTGGCGTGCTTGATATATTTCCAACCATTGACTACATGGGGCGCGATTTGGTGCGTGTGGCGTGTCGCGGCACTCACGGACCCAGTGTGAAGCCGGGGTTACACTTTTGCGAAAAACTGCTTCATCAAAATTTCTGAACAACAAGAGTGCAAAAAAACTTTCTGCGGTATTTGAGGGTTTGTTTTTTTTTTCTCTCCAAATTTAGATTTTTCCATTACTAGTTTTTGGGTGAATTCTAATTCCTGTCTTAACCCTCAATCTCAAAAATGCGCACTCCAGCGAAGAGCAAGTGCTGTCCCGATTCTGAGAAAGTTAAGTTGAGGGCAAGTTTGAGGGCTGAATCGCCCTCAATACTGAGATTCTCCGACACCACCTTGTGAGTAAGGACGACCCAGAATGCAGCAGCACAGAAGGCGAGCTACAAATCTTAACTATTTTCTTTGTTAATGGAAATATAAATATTACAAAAATCATTGTATTATCTTAGTTTAGGCCCATGTTATGGATTAGTTACCTATTTATTTATTTTTATTTTACGATGTTGTGGGAATAGCGGCCGGCACAGTCAAGCCACGTTGCTATCGTTTAGTTAACGTTACAAAATGGCAATTTTTCTCGGTGCTAATGTAGTTGTTTTATCTAGATAACAGCCTGTATAACGTGCTTGTGCAGATAATGGTATAGGACGACCGGGCTGATGTCATCCGTAGCTGCAGAGTTATCAAACGATAGTTCTGTTTCATTCCTTCATAACTGCCAGTGGCAGTTACAAAGTGGACATGCCTCCTCGCGCTCGTTGCAGGTTGAGTCCTAACGACAACAAAGTCAATCAGGTGACGTGTCGGCCAGCTGACTGCAGTCATCCGGAATTCACAGAACCACAGTTACCTACGTACCTTTCGTTATAGCTGGTGTTTACATTTAAATAAGCCGCGGTATGCGGTGACAGATGAATATGTCCATGGTGGCTGCGTTTGTGGCTGATGGTTAAACAGACGGGGTTAACAGTACAAATAAATGTAAATTAAGTAAATTCTTCTTCTCCTTCTCCTGAATTGACAGACTGAACGCCGCTTTGGCATAATGCTGCCCCCCACCGTTTGAGGACGCATCTGCATTTAAGGGGTGTCCCATTTCTAAGACACAAAATAGCCCTTAACACTTGGTTTTCAGGTACTAAGATTGAGGGTTAAGATAGAAATTGGAATTGGCCCTTTAATTGTGATGTTTAATGTCTGTGAAATTTTAGGTGTCTGAAAGGAAGCGACTGTGATCACGGCGGACATCTACGACTGTTCCTGGTTGTAGAAGTCGCAACCTGCACTTGTGCCTCCATCAGCACGTCCTCATCACACTCATCATTCCTGTGATGTAAGAAGTCAGCCACAACCCCCTTTTTAATTTAATTAGAGTCTCATCTTTTAAGAAAACAGGCTTCACTCGGCATATGCAGCCGGCGGCCCTCCTGCTGACAGAGACTGAGCTCCGGGAGCACGACACTCTCACCAATGTCACTTCTGTTAATCACTTCTTTTCTATTCCACATGGAGATCTCAAGAATGCAGCATCCATTACACACACCGCTGCCCAATTAGAGCAGAAATGGGAATTAATGAGCAGGTCGAGGCGGGTTAATGAAGGATGCCGCAGATCTGCTGAGGACTCAAATTAAAAACTGTATCCTCTGTCCGGATAAAGTTTCATTCTGGCACCCTCCACCTCTGCCTCGCTGTTATCCCGTTAGCGCTGTCTGCTGTTTGTGATTATGATGCAGCGCTGAGAGGATGCTGCGAGGGTGGACGGTGGGGCGTCGTGATCAGACGCTGCCGGTCGCCTGCGAACGTGACAAAGGCAAAGGAACGGTGAGACCAGGCAGAGGTGGCAAGGGGCAGATGTTCAGAATAATTACCAGTGAACGAGTGTTTATCAGAGTTTATGAATATTACAAGAAAACTGATGCTTCTTTATCTGTTGAAGAGGGAAAAAAATACATGAAATTATACTTTAAAACCCACAGGAAAATGTAAACTAGCTGTTCAGACCATTTACTTGCTCATACACGACTCACAAAACGTTCGGGATATTCAACTTTCGGCTATAATTGAAGGTAAATATGAAAGGTTCACACTTTATTGATAAAACATCATGAATGTTAGAAATTTAATTGGAATTATGATGTGGTATTTCCTCCATCTCAAACAATCAAGTGAAAGAAAAGCTAACAAAAATGGTGGGCAAAGCACAAGGTAAAAATGTCTCAATAACGGTGTTGTCTTGGTCTGATTACGTCTAAATGTGAACAGAATGATGAAGAGGATGTTTAGAAACAAGATGTTATTAAACCAGAACATTTAGAGGTCAAGTCTCAGTTTATTAGACACTACTTCTGTATTTTTGCGGTCAGTCACTTTTGTCTGGTGTTACTGGTAATGACAATTATTACATACAGTTGTGTGAAAATGTTTTTGCCCCCCTCCTGATTTCTTAGTTTTTGCATGTTTGTCACACTTAAATGTTTCAGATCATCAAACAAATTTAAATATTAGACAAAGATAACACAAGTAAGCACAAAATGCAGTTTTTAAATGAGATTTTTATTAGTAAAGGCAAAAAATCCAAACCTCCATGGTCCTGTGTGAAAAAGTGATTGCCCCCTAAACCTAGTAACTGGTTGTTCCACCCTTAGCAGCAACAACTGCATCAAGCGTTTGTGATAACTGGCAGTGAGTCTTCTACAGCGCTGTGGAGGAATTTTGTTCCACTCATCTTTGCAGAATTGTTGTAATTCAGCCACATTGGAGGCTTTTCCAGCATGAACCGCCTTTTTAAGGTCATGCCACAGCATCTCAATGGGATTCAGGTGGGGACTTTGACTAGGCCACTCCAAAGTCTTCATGTTGTTGTTCTTAAGCCATTCAGAGGTGGACTTGCTGGTGTGTTCTGGATCATTGTTCTGCTGCAGAACCCAAGTGCGCTTCAGCTTGAGGTCACCAACAGATGGCCGGACATTCTCCTTCAGGATTTTTTGGTAGAAGCAGAATTCATGGTTCCATTTACCACAGCAAGTCTTCCAGGTCCTGAAGCAGCAAAACAGCCCCAGACCATCACACTACCACCACCATGTTTTACTGTTGCTATGGTGTTCCTTTTCTGAAATGCCGTGTTACTTTTACGCCAGATGTAATGGGACCTCCACCTTCCAGAAAGTTCCACTTTTGTCTCGTCAGTCCACAGAGTATTTTCCCAAAAGTCTTGGGGATCATCAAGATGCTTTCTGGCTAAACTGAGACGAGCCTTTATGTTGTTTTTGCTCAGCAGTGGTTTTGGTCTTGGAACTCTGCCATGCAGCCATTTTTGCCCCCCAGTCTCTTTCTGATGGGGGAGTCATGAACACTGACCTTCATTGAGGCAAGTGAGGCCTGCAGTTCTTGGATGTTGTTCTGGGGTCTTTTGTGAGCTCTTGGATGAGTCGTCGCTGTGCTCTTGGGGTCATTTTGGTCGGCCGGCCCCTCCTGGGAAGGTTCACCACTGTTCCATGTTTTCACCATTTGTGGATAATGGTTCTCACTGTGGTTCTCTGGAGTCCCAAAGCTTTAGAAATGGCTTTTGAACCTTTTCCAGACTGATAGATCTTAATTACTTTCTCATTTTGTCCTGAATTTCTTTGGATCACAGCATGATGTCTAGCTTTTAAAGATCTTTTGGTCTACTTCACTTCATCAGGCAGGTCTATTTAAGTGATTTCTTGATAAAGAACAGGTGTGGCAGTAATCAGGCCTGGGTGTGGCTAGAGAAATTGAACTCAGTTTTCCAAAGATGTGACAAACCATAGTTAATTTATGTTTTAACGGGGGGGCAATCACTTATTCACACAAGGCCATGGAGGTTTGGATTTTTCATAAAAAGCTTTATCATAAAAATCTTCATTTCAAAACTGCATTTTCTGTTTACTCGTGTTATCTGTGTCTCACATTTAAAGTGATACCGTGTAACTTTTGAACCCAATGTTAGCCAAATATTATGATATATTAATAATAATATCAGAATATAATGTACTGTAAGTAATTATAGCTGATTTCTGCGGTCAATATAGAGCACTTAATGCATGTTATTTCACCAAGAGGCCTGCCATTCTCAAAAACCAGGCATTGTAACTTCCCAGGAGCGGGCCCTTCTCTCATTGGATCATGTCACCTGGAGCGCTTTTATTAATGGCTTAATAACTTAAAAATTATCTTTTCAAACTGGTCTGTAACACTTTTCCAAAACACAGACTGAGACTCTTTAATTTTGAGACAGTTGTGGCGCCTGTGGGAAGTTACAGGTTTAGACTCCATAGTGGCCAAAAGTTACACGGTATAACTTTAAATTTGTTTGATGATCTGAAACATTAAAGTGTGACAAACATGCAAAAAAGTAAGAAATCAGGAAGGGGGCAAGCACTTTTTTACACAACTGTAAGGTGGACAAACGTGGTGTGATTTGGCAGAGGGAGAAAAATAACGTGGTGTAAACACACAGACGCATTCAGATGGGTCTACATCTTTGTGTTTTGGCAGATCGTCAGCTCGCTCAAAACCTTCACCATCAATTATATATTTCGTCAAATACTGTGAAACCGGTAGGATTTTAAAGGCCTCCTTCCACTGAAAACCCGTTTAACTTGCTCCTTCTGAAATACGGAGGGTTTCCCCTTGTTTACTTACACATGCTGACTTGCTAGCGTTGCGTTCCCCCCAGTCTGCTGTGCTTCCTCATCACAGAAACAATACGAAGAAAAGAGCGAATCGGGAACAGCCTCGCAGTTCTACGTAACATTGCAAATAGCGTATCCCACGTGGGGTTTCTATCTGTCCATTGGAAGGCAGGTAACCCTCCACTACACACTAGAAGTAAAGACGGCACGAATGTAGCTTCGGAGTTGAGAAGCTAATTAGCTAACTGTTTGTTAGCATGACGGAACAAACTTGTTTGTCGGCTCTATTTCCTGTCTGTAACGAAATAAGAGCGGAGGGCGGAGCTTCCTTCATACACTGATGGGAGGCAGCCAATCAGACGGAAATTCATAAGAAGGACCCGGAAAAGCTGCCGTTGGACCACAAGCCTCTCTTCTAGTATACAAATACAGCTGGATACAAAGATACCAGAAGGTTTTTTTAAACAGAAACGATGCAGAATGCATTCAATAATAATGGAGAACACAGAAATATTAATGAAATGACCATGGAAGTACAACTTTAAAAAAAAAAAAAAAAAATCGGGATATGAAAAATGTGCCGCACCGCCTAGTTTCACCTTAGCGGCCCAGATCCAAGCTGCATGGGGTCTCAGGATTAAAACCTGGACAACTGAGAGCAGAAGACCTAAATACGGAGCAAACTGTAGAAGTAGCTCAACTGAATCAATTAAAGCTTAATTCCTTACTTTGATGGAAAACTGAAGACAAAATTGTGACGGGTAATTCAGAAATGCTGAAGAACATGACAGGAAGCTGATGGATGCGGCGTAATGAATAAACAGTGAGTACAGGAAACCTGGTGGTACACGTAGGGAGAGTGGTGAGGGGGAGTAAACAACAGGTAAGTGGCAATCACAAGTGAAACCAGGTGTGGAACAAAGGCAGGAAAGCAGGCGATGTTATTGTTCAGCTTGTGTGGATGCTTCTTCAGGTGAGATGAGGAGACGAGACAGACTTTCTTCCTTTATGAGGTTTATTCCTCAGTGAGGGATCTGCACATCTTTACGAAACACCACAACATGCGTCAGACTCAGGACACAGCGGCTTATGGAGCGAGTACATAACTACATCTTAGTCCAACATATGGAAACCATAAACATGTAAATTCATGTTTCAAGCCAAAAATGATTGTTATCTGGGGAGAAAAACTAAACCAAGCAAAATGTGTTCATGAGGTGAGACAAATGCTTGTTTTTGAGATGTGTTTGCAATATTCTCAATTCTGTGTTTCATTTTGCAGTAGATAGGGGCTTTTTGCATTCTGTGTGAACAATCACTGGATTTGTGTGTAAAGTTTTGAGAAATAGACAAAGAGCTTTGAAAATGTGTGGAAGCAATAAAAAAAAAAACCTGTAAATCAGCCACTGATTGGTTGGTGGTTTTAGAAAGCAAAGAGATCCAGAAGCTCGGGACAAAGTTGGAACATGAACAAAAATACAGTCGGCTACATTCACAGCGACTGTGCATCTGAACTGGAGACGGTTTTGCACCAGAACATGTTCGGAACAGGATGAATACATTTAATCGAACATCTTTACCCCCAAAATTTACAGTTTAATAATGGTGGGAGTTTTTTTTTCCCCGCCCCCCCCCCCCCCCCCCCCCCCCCAAGCCCTCACCCCCACCACGGCCCTAACATACACAATTCCTCAACCCCACCAGAACCCCTGCCCGTCCACCCTCCCACACACCACCCTCATTTACACACCTGCCCTGTATCCCATCCCCTCACAGATCCACCCCCGTTACACCCCGTTACACACAAACCCCACCCATGCACCCCTCCACCCATACTCGAACACACATCTCCCATGCACCCTCACCTTCCTACACACACCCCCACACACTCCTACAGGCAACCAAACACGCATCCCCCTGCAATCACGCCCACCCTCCAGACACACACCCACCCACATACACCACGGATGGGGACAGCAGGGCCACCAACCCTAACCCCCACGCCACGAGCCCACCCCACCCAGTCCCCGAACCAGGCGAGACCAACCCGCACGAGTTCATTCTTGCCGGTCAGTTCCACCCGACAAAGCAGCCGGACAGGACAGGCACCCGGCGCAGAAGAGACCCGGCCACCCCTCAACCCCCACCCCCACACATCTACCCCGACTGACACACACCCACACAAATTTAAGTTCAGTTTACTAAAAAAGTGACGATATTTCTTCACTCGAAAAAACTCAAAAATCACGCACATCCTAAGAAAAGTTTGAAACCAGGTGCTGGATCGTACGAAAACGCAGATAATGCAGAAGAAGAGACAGATCTGCGCAGCCGAATATAGATCCCACGAATAATTTATTTTTCACCTAGTAGTAACGTTTCGGGCACAGCCCTGAAAAATAAATTATTCGTGGGAGCTATATCCGGCTGTGCGGATCCATCCTTTCTTCTTCAGATACTTCTTGACTCCCCATGAGAGATGCCACAAATAACACAGATTTATCTTCTTTTGTTATCATCATTTTAATTATTGTAAATTCTGGTGATGTGGGATTGACATGCACGTAAACCCTGATGCTAGCATGTCTGAATATTTGTAGCCATTAGTTAGAATTTGCTTTAATGTCAAATGTGGTTCAGAAAACCTGGGTTCTGGAAAGCATCCAAATCTTTAGGCTTAATTGGGGGGGAAAAAAAACACACCTGCAGGTCTAATTAGTTCCAGCACGCAGCAGATGAGAGCACGATTCCCTCCGACGTCACACACTTTAGCCGAACAGTAAAATATACAAATTTGAAAAATGCAAACTCTTTAGTGAGCGGGGAAATGGAGGCCTCGGTTACCTGGGCGGCCTGCAGAAGTGTCTGACAGCACATTTGGCTGAAAAAGGATTCAGAAACTCTGAACACTGCAAATATCCTGGAGAGCGCGGCTGAGAAATGAGCTTCTGCAAACCAATCAAGCTGCACAGAAGCAGCTCGCTCTGAGCTCCGCAGAAAGGGAGGGGAGCCATATCTGCACGGAGATCATGAAAAGACCTCATATCAAAGATGGGAAAGGACACAATCTCGTCATCATTTCTGGTTTTGTATGTAGACTTTGCAAATTTGGGAAAATAAATAAATTAACAGTGAATGGGAAAGAAACGCACAAGGTACAAAATGAAATATGAGGGGATGTTTGTCAGGCTGTGGTTTAAATCCGGTTACCAAGCCATCCTTATTGTATCCTGTCACTTTCAATTCTCCATCTCTACCCTATCCTCAACATCCACCTACACTTCAATCTTTTTATTTTCATCTTCCAGATCCTTATCTTTCCATCTATAAGGCCGTCAAGTCTATTCTGTTGCTTGGATCTCTACATTCCCCTTAACCACGCCCTCATATACTCGCATAACTACGTTGATAAGTGGATCCATGGAAATGATCCTGGAAAAGCAGACCAAGCTCAGAGACCTGGTTTATCCTGTTTGCAAATATAATCCTAAACTTTTTTCCCACAAATATTTTTTAGCTTTTTGGATAATTTTGAAAACATCTCATGATGATGTCTGTAGCTGTAATTTCCATAAATACTGTCTGGAATGAGATGACTCAACGGAGCTATGACATGAAAACCAACTTGTTATAGCTTTTAACCATGCTATAGAGTTAAGTCCTCACAAAAACATCCTCAAAGTGCTATTTTGCACCATTCAGGCATGTCTAAGGATTGTTTCTTGATAAATCTCTCAAAACTGTAGCCCCTCCCAACCCTGTAAAACGGCTGGTCAACATTTTCCACCTCCTAGGTGATGTCACCTAGGAGGTTAGCTACCACCTCCACGTACAAAACCCTTCGTTTTGTGTATTCATGTGAAGGGGTAGTGGTGTCCCAATTCTGGTTTAGACTGGGGGGGCGGTACTGTAGGGCTATCTGGCCCTCCAAATGGAGTTTTGCAGGGGCACATTAGAAAACGAGCAGAATTTCATGCAAAATGGGGGCAAAAAGGCGAGAAAATCAGCAGCGGAAGCCAAAGATTGTGCTCAACTTTTTTTGAAAAATTTAGAACAACAAATTATTTAATGGATACTGCAAACGGCACACATGCAAACACAATATCAGTGCAACAATAACAGAATAAGTAGCAAACTGTTCAAATGCAGAAATAATGAATTGCAAAACTACCTTTCATTTGTTCTAATTTTCCCTAATTGTGACTTAAAATCTTAAAATCCTGCGCTGCTGAACAGCACGCAAAGCATTAGCTTTTTGCATCAGGGTACAGTTGCAATATTGCGTCTCAACTCTACCCCGATGACCACCTCGCTCATGCTACGATGTCATGGAATGTATCAGTTTTTAGTGAACAAAACGTTTGCAGATATAGAAGTTAACTTTAAAAGTAACATAAAGAGAGGACGATATTCACTGTGAAAGCAACATGGTAAAATCAAAATCTGTCCCGTTGAAAAAAACTTTTTTGAATAATTACGCCGCAGAGCTTCAGACAATGCTGAATTTTCCCACGCTCAAAAAGGATGCTAATATGCATGCACACACCAAAAATCACAGGAATGGCTTGCTGCATGTGCAAGTAATTGACGTGTCTCAACTGTACTCAGTTTACCCTACTGTACATACAGTATAAAGAGTTTTGTCTGCATATTTTTTGCATGATATACTGCATGGTATAAATTAGTTATCTTTAGCAGGTTAGCATAGAGAATTAAAAGATTTGGGATGATGAGCAATGTTAGTATGTCTGTTTTTTTGCTTTGTTAGTTTGAACCTTTGGATGCTTTTTCAAATATGGGAGAAAATTCAATGATTTATTTGAATCTGGAGAAGCAGAATTTAAAAGATTGCCAGTTGCTGATAGAGCAGTCTATCCCTGCTCCTCTTCCTCAACACAATGAAGTGTTGCAAGTAAAGACAACATGGGCAAGGCCACATGAAAAACTCCCGGAGTGTTTTCAATGTCTAGGAAGTGCGTGTGGCTCACATGATCACTGCTCCATTTAACGTTCACAACTTAACAGATGGGTTAAATGTGGAGTGTAAATCCTGACTCCATGCTTGGGTAAATCACAGATTCAGATTCTTTCAGACCAAATGACCCATAAAAACAGAAAACACCCCACTAGCTTGGTTACCATGGCACCCAGCTGCCCATAACTCCACACTTCCTGCACGGCACTTTGTTTTTCAAACCTAATTTTAAAAAGTGATGTCTTATATGCGGGTGACCGTGGTCCAGAATGCCAGGCGTGACCCTGACAACGGCCCCTGCCTATCCCCTGTAAATCTGAAGTGTTTGTGAGGCTTCTGGCTGTGAGGACAGGAATAATAAACCTTCTTGGGTCCTTCAGCTCTCACAGCTCTGATGACTTATTACCAGCAGTATCAAAGCTGAATGTTGTGCCACAGCTCCACAGAGAGCTGTCGACTGGCTTTTTGACCAAATTGTGTTCAAGTCTGAGCATCCGTCTGCATGTGCTGACATATCTGCACAGAATTTCCCAGAAAAGCATTTTCATCCGTCCCTCTGCATCCTCTACACCTTTTCTTCTCTTTTAACAGGCTCACTCCACCTCATTCTGATTCTACACACAAGCACACACAGTCTCAGAGGATGAACAGGACATATGCTACGCAGTGGACACAAGGGACGCAAGTCATGAACACAACTTTCTCCTGACCTTTTAGAAACAGGAACATTTCACTAATTGTGTTTTTTTTCCTGGCTGTACTGTAAACTGTATATGAGTTGTGCTTTAAAAACACATTCGACTTATTTCATCTAAAAATGCTTTTGTATTTATAGATTCGTTAAAAAGTCTCAAATAAAGCATTTTACTTCATTAATTGGACGGTTACTGAACATCATGTCTTATGAACACCTACAGTTTTTTCCTTCGGCATTCGTTCTGTCTGATGAGGTCAGACAAAGAATTGTAACGGTCACAAATTGCCTTCAAAACAAGCTGAAACTAATGATTTCTGTCTGGAATTCGGGTTTCATGTGCTCCTGTACTTCTATACTCCAGAGGGTTTTTGTTTGCCACGTAAAGTAGAGATGCCCGATACTGGCTTTTTTTTTATTGATACCTGACATACCGAAATTGTCCAACTCTAAAAGGTGCGTGAAGCTGTTTCGGCATTTCAGGAAGGCTGTTAGTTTTTGAAAAATGCACAAGACCAACCTGCTAGATTCACAGCTCCCTCCTCCGGTCACAGAATAACGTTCATGAGCCGCTTCAGTGTTCAGCAGACAGCAGGTACGGATTCTCCATCATGTCACAAATGCAAGTTTGTCTGAACGTCGCTAACTGCGAGCAGAGTGATGTTAGTTACCTGCTTTAAACGTCAGACGAGTATTACTCTCACCAATCAATCTCTCTCATAACTCAGTCTCATTACCCGTTGAACTGACTGTCAATCACTCTTACTACGGTAGTAAAAGTGATTGACGAGCCTGGAGACAAATGATGAAGTTAAGGAATGCAGAGATGATTGGAGGATGTTTTTTTCAACCCCATTACTTTCACAGCTGATGTATAATATTCCAAGCTTTTAATTAATCATAGCGTATGAGGCAGTAAACCCAATTTTACTGAACACTGCAAAATTGTTGCAACATCTTCTATTACGCCTTTCAATTCCAATATCAGCCAATATCAATCTATGCAACCAGCCAACATGTGTCTAATTCTAATGCTTCTGACAACTTGGTAACTTAACCAACAACTTAAAACCAGACATATTATCAGCAGCTTCAAAGGAAGTCATCTGCGTTCCATTTTCCTAGAACTGGGAACTGGGGGGGTGACGTCACACCACCAACGCGTTCAGCTCTCTGGTTGGAAACCAGTTAGCAGCCTAGCAAAACAATGGTGCTAAGGCTATTGCTATAGCCGTTGTTGGCAAGCTGGCGATGAGTTCAGATATGAATGAAAAATGTGAATTACACTACAGCAGCTTCCCCTACATCTGTATAAACCAGACTACGGTAGAGGTATGAAAAATGAGTAAGAAGGTAAATGAATGTAACATTAAGAAGCTTCAAAATGCTAATACCGGGCGCGGCCATCTTTAAATCTGAACTCGGAGCTGCGAGAGTTGTCCGACTTTCCGAGTGGGAAATCCGACTTCAGGGGGCCGTCCAGTTGAAACTTCCTACTGGAACTGGGAATTTCCGACTTCCGAGTTGAAATGGAACCCAGCATCAGTCTGTAGCAGCAGCAGCTGCACCGTAGTCACATGACTCTGAAAGGAATGCTGGGAAATGAAGTTCTTCCACAATAACAGGGACTTTTATACATGCTGGACTAATGAAACAAAATCTTACAACGATTTCATAACGGAACAAGATTTGGAAGATTTTTTTGGGTAAAAATATCGATTCAGCGCTTTTAAATATCAATATGATAAATGCAACACAAAAAAATATTATGATTTTTAGCGTATAGATATTTCTTACACTTCTAACGATGTGTGGCCACGAGTTTTCGATGCAGTTAGCTATGAGCTAGCTGTATAGCTTTACTTACAGATGTGGCCTGTCCATGAGCTGTTTTTATTATGAATTAAATAAGCTTTTCTTTTTCCTGAAATTCGGAGCAAAACTTATGTTAGCTGATGGCTCCATGTTGAAGAGAAAGTCTTTTTTTATACTTTAATACACACGGTCATGACGTTATACCACAAAGACCTCAGTCTGCTACAAAATAAACTCATGCTCATTGGTTTATTTTCCATATTTTTAAAGCGATCTTTCACGATCTGGTTTTAATGTTTTTATTGTTTTTGTCATGTATAACACTTTGTGCTGCTTTGGCATGAAAGATGCTTTAGAAATAAAGTTTGATTTGATTTGATTTGAATCCCGTCTTAAAATGTATTTGTTGACGTTTTGATTTCCGACGTCTAAACTTTTGGGTTTGAATTATGTTTTGTCTGGGCGGCTTTACATCGTAGAAGCTTTTATTTCAGGATTTTCTCGTAATTTTTTGTGTTTTATGTTAAGCCCCGTTTCCACCAGGGGGTCTGGGTCGGGCCGGATCGGTCCATGTTTTTTTGCGTCTCCACCAAGGGGCAAACTCCGCCTCAGAACAGTGAAGCTCGCTTGCTTGTTGGAAATAGTGTAATCCTCCCTTCATCCGCTAGGGGCTGGCTCCAAGAGCGAGCAAATCCCCATAGACTCCCATGTTAAAAACGCCAACTTCACAGCAGAAATAAACATGTTTACAGCCTGGTTCAAAAAATCATTTTAGGTTTATTAGGTCAAGTTTAC
The DNA here is from genome assembly GCA_023101725.1 of Atherinomorus stipes. Lineage (NCBI taxonomy): Eukaryota > Metazoa > Chordata > Actinopteri > Atheriniformes > Atherinidae > Atherinomorus > Atherinomorus stipes. Next base: position 119,081 of record JALJCO010004457.1, read on the forward strand.
CTTCATGTCAACTGTGAGGGGGGTGAATTTTTTTATAACTCATTCGTTTAGATGTTATTTATTCTTCAAATTACACATAATTAAGGGCGTATCCTTATGATTGACATGCGGCAGACCGGAAGCTCCGCCTGCCGACCGGAGGCTCCTAGTTAGCTCCTTCTTTGCTCTTAATAAGGTCTCAGTTTGTTACAGAGTCGCACAACGGCGGTGTTTAGTCAGCGAATTGCAAGTCTAAGCACGTCTTACCTTAACCATGCCGCTTAGGGGGCTTATCTTTGTTAGCTCCTCTTAGTTTCGTGTTAGCTCAGTTAGCGTTTAGCCCACAGTACGTCAGCTGTCAATCATTTGCCCCGCGGCCGCGCTGTGCCCATTTTAGGATTTTCCTGGAGTGACGACGTACGTGACACGGCAAGATGGCGACGGTAAGACACGCCCACCTGGCTTCACATTTCTCTATTCAGAAGAGACCGGAAGCTACGTCCAGTAATTATATACAGTCTATGGTCTCCACAGATAGAAACTGGGACGGGTACCCTTATATCCAACCCGACCCGGCCTACTTTTTTGGTACCCTTCAGTAGGGGTACTAATCTAACCGGACCAAAGAGGTGGAGCTAACACAAAGCAATCCGTTGATTCGTTGAAAAATCCGTCACTTCCCGCGTGACCCGGCGTAGAAACAAAGCAGGGGTGACACCTTTGTTTCTGTCACGCATGGCGCTTTGGTTTAAAAGGCGTTGCATGGCGATGATGTCACGCGATCACGTAGCAGCGGACCTCCAGGATATTGGGACAGCCTGCTGTGGGGACACAATGTAAAATCAACTCATCTGTACCAAAACCCACCCGACCCGACTGGACCGACCCGACCCAGACTAGCGGGTGCAAACGGGGCTTTAGAAGTGGTTCTTCTTGGTGTAAACACAGATTGTACTGCAGTTGTTCTGGAGGTCATTGTCTTTGAAAGTTATCATAGATCATGGATGCGAGAAACAGCTGATGGGGTCTTTTGGGGTAGAAAGTTGCATTAAACTTAAATCTGAATGCAGTTTTTTAAAGGTTACTAGACATAGAGGGAAACACAAAGAAAGTCCTGCTCTTGACTGTGTCTGAGGCTTGAAGGACGTTGATGGAGGTTAAGCATAGCAGAGAAGTGTTTGTCATTGTTGCCCGTGAGTTTAACCTCCATCAGTGCTGGTATCGATTCCTCCGTATGTGTGTGTGCACAAACAGTGAGCATTTGTTTTATCTACAGCAGCTTAGTGACAAGAAGAGCATAAAAATGAGTTATCTTTGTCAACGACAGCAAAGGTTAACAAAGAAATGTGACAAAGATTCACTTCAAAGCTCTTGAAGCTTCTCGAGCACAAGCACACTCACAGGGCCATGAGTCAGCATCGGCTGGCAATTTGATAGCTGCTAATCTGTTCTGAATAGACAGCGACAGACAGAATGAAAAAAAAAAAAGCCAGATATGATGGAGGACATGATGAAAAGAGCCGAGGGCTACGAAGATAATGAGGGGAGGCTGCGAAATGAAACGCCGAGCGGAGGAGCTGAGGATGGAAAAGAGATTCAAACACAGCAAGCAGAGACGAAGAAATGACGAAGCTGAGGAGATAAACGCAGGGAAAAGGCAGCGGAACTCTGCATCCTGCAGGATTCCCGACCCCGAACGAATCTCGGCAGCTTTCTGAGAGCTGCGATGCACAGGTGAACCAGACCTCCTCCACCTGTGACCTTTCACATATCCTGCTCTCCCCTGACATTTCCATGTCTGACAGCGTTTGTTCAGCACAGAGCAGAAAGAACATGTTATCTGTGTGTGAAATGAGCCAATCCAAATTAAAATCTCCAGCAGTGGATTCTGTGTGCCGCTATCACTGCTGCAAACTGCAGTTTGCTGACAGTATCTGCTGTTACTGTGGTCAATGGCTGCTACACCCAAAAAAACTGATTCAAGCCCCTCTTAAAGGTGACACATTGAGATTTAATGTATTTGACACAAATTTGGCAATGAAATATAACCAGTACTCAAGTAGAGGGGGGATGAGGGAGCATGGCATCCCCCCTGAAATAAAAACGATCAAAATCATCCCCCTATAAAACTGCCATCCCCCCATTCCATCCCTTCCCTTTTTACAGTAAATCCTGGAAATATAACCAATACTCATATTACCGTTTATCAGAAAGTAGTACGCATGTTGAGTAAAAGGAATAAAATCTGAGGGCACGGGGGCACGCAAACATGCAATGACGCAACATGATTGGTTGATGTTCGGTACCAGAGGAAGCCACACAAGCTGCAGCGCAGACATCTTTAAGGATTAACCGCGCTGCAATGTCAGCACGGTCAAACGAGCAGCTGGACAGCGCCATGTTGGAGAGTATTTTACAAAGAGGAAAATCAGGTGAGCCATAACTCAAGACTGAGGAATCTCGATCACTACTTTTGATCAATCCAAACAAAAGTTGCTAAACTCGCCACAAGTTGCACAATAACGCAGCTGGTTTGTCCAGCTCGCCGTGTAGCCTCAAAGCTAGCTGAGATTCTTGTTAACTAGCTCGCTAAAATACAGGATTTGTCATTCAGTCACATTAAATTCAGAATTCTGAGCCTGGCAAACGTAGAACAGATGTTTACTGTTCACATTGGACGATGGTTTGTCTCAAATATTTTACCAGTAATGAAGAATTATTTTGTCCAGAAGGATCGTCCGCTAACCGGGCAAATATCTGCCTGAGCTCTGCTGGAAAGCAAAACTCAGAACCTTACATCTACACATCAGGTTTCAAAAGTTCATACTGAAGGGGGTTGCTGGTGTCTAAAATAAGAGGGGAAAGTGGTTTGGAAGCAGGGTGAGGTCTCCCCTGTGAGGCATTAGCTTACTTTCCCCAATCGCAATATCTAGCTGGGAAAAGCTGAAAAGTGGGATTTTGAACACAGAAGCTGTTAAATAAAACATATTTTGCATCAGGCATGAAGTTCTGGTGGGTAACTGGCATTACAGCTAAATACCAGTTTCATCATTTATGGCTCGTATTGATCAGGTGTTTTTGTTTAACAATGTTTATTGTTAATCAATGATTTTGTTGAGAGTTCTCTTGTGGCTTTTTAGTCAAATCCTTTGGCTCATAGACAATCTCAAAGTAACTGCTTGAGTGCTGATTCAAGCCCAAATTACACAAAAATAACTTATTGAGTTGAAATCATTTGGTTTTATGTGGCTATATTGTTTTCGTAGGACTCATCAGGCACCAAAAATAAGTGAAGATGTTACTGTAGCCAAGATTCTCACGTTCAACGCAAATTAAAGAGAATCTCCAATAAGTTTTTCCATCCCCCCTGAAACTTTTTTACAACTTGACTACTAAATATAACTATATTTATTTTTCATTGTAAAATAAAATAATTTCATCGCAAACATTCAATTCCAATCTAATGAGTTTGATGGCCTTATTTACATATTTACCATCATGCATTGCAGCACTGTCTGTTCTGCACTGGGAGTTATATGTCCACGTAATCCCATGACTCTCCTCCAGTCTGTCTCAAGTACACCCGCCTTCAGGAGTTGGATATTAGGCGGCGTTGGACATCCAGTGGGCGTGGCCAGATAGTGAGGTTATTATTGATGTGCAAATAATCCAAATTTAATCGTATATAATCATATAATAAAGGTGAAAAATTTATGTGCCTTTTTTCTTTACACTTGTTCTGAAAGAAAAGTGAATGCTCAACACATTCCTTTCCACACGGCCCTGCTACAACCTACATTCATGAAGCCGAAGAGCAAAGAAGGTTCAACAAAATGATGTTTAACAGAGAGATGCTGAATAAATGCACCGTTTAACTAAGGAAAATAATTGTTTGAATAATCGTGATCCCAGTATTGACCAAAATAACTGTGATTATGTCTGTTTCCATAATCGAGCAGCCTTAGAGGTTAGGGTTCGGGCTTAGGGATGGGGGGGGGGGGGGGGTTAGAATAAACGGCTCAGTACGGTAATGTGGGAGGAGTCGGGCATCCGACCCCACCTACTATCGGACTCCGCCTAATCCTGCAAGCCGCAGACGGGACCTTCTCATCTATGTGACATTTCATATCCAAGCATTAGTAATGCAAGCTTTGCTCTTGATGATAAGTGAGCATGCCTACACCAATTCCTTAAAGGAATAGTTCACCCACAGAATGATGTAACTTTATTTTCCACTTCCCCTCATGGTGAAAAAGACTCTGCAGCACTTTTTTAATATCTCAAATGCAGCCGGCGATCAGGAAGGCTTTTCATTTTCCCCCAACTTTCATATAATGGAGTTCGTCAGGGCCCAAACCAAAAAGATCCATAAAAGTCCACAAAAACTTGTCAATATTCCTCCATACTGCTCGTCCAATGTAATCCAAGTGTCCTGAGTGGGTAGCGTCCAGAATTTACTCGAAACAACATCACTTACTATATTTTTATAGCCTAAACAGTAGTACATCTTTCGCAAAGCGCGCATATGCGTGTTCACCAAACTCGGAAGCCTCGGCGTTCAGAGCCTACTCTACCGATAATACAAGCGTAGAAGAAGAAATTTGCCGTTTACATTGTGCTTAGAGCGACAGAGCTGCAGACAAACCGGGACAAACACAAGAGGGTCCAAGAGGGGTTGGATATTGATTTACAACAAAGAAAGAAAGAAAAAAAAGAGCGCGTGATCTCGTCTGCTGCTGCTTCCGTAGTTTCATGAACGTGCATCGGCGTGCTTGCAGGAGATGCGATGTAGTACTGTTTAGGCTCTAAAAAAACACTGAATGGCGTAGTTTTGAGTGAATTCTGGACGCTACCCACTCAGAACACCTGGATTACATTGGACGAGCATATGGAGGAATATTGACAAGTTTTTGTGGACTTTTATGGACCCTTTTGGCTCGGACCCCGGCGAACTCCATTATATGAAAGTTGCGGGAAAACAAGAAGCCTTCCTGATCACCGGCTGCATTTGAGATATTAAAAAAGTGCTCCAGAGTCTTGCTCACCATGAGGGGAAGTGGAAAATAAAGTTACATCATTCTGTGGGTGAACTATTCCTTTAAAAAAGTCAGAAGGGTGGTGTCTGATGGCAAATCTTTGTCAATTAGACATGTCTTACAATCATGACTTTATCTAATTGTATCATATCAGCATCTATCCCTGGTTAATTTGTTTTAATTAAGTTAATTGAACACAGAATGATTATAGTAAGGCAGTGTAAGTCATTTAACTCCACTGAACTACATTATTTTGTGTTGAAAGAACATAAAGCAGTTGAATAAAAATGTGTTGGACTTACTCAATAATATGTTGCATTAATGGATCAAATTTGAGTTCACTTGCATATATATTTGGATGGAAAAGCTGCCCTTAATTGAGTTGACCCAGTAAATCATTTTTTTGAGTGTATAACAGAATAAGTACTCCTACAAACGGTTCTGTGGTTCTACCTCCTGATTTCTGCCACCGCTTTGTTCCACACCAGGAATCCACCCCCAGCTGTTGAATACATGTATTATCGCTGTGCAGCAAAGTCACAAAATGTATGTCAGCAGCATGTGAGAGGAGATCGTAATGAAGACATCACCCTGGTTCCCTGACAGAGTCCCCTGCATGCATAGTTCATAAGTCAGTGGCAGGAGACTGTGAGAACATCCTTTCACCCTGTTCTTCCTGCAGGATAGCAGCCTTGGAGGGCTCCTCTGGAGCATGACTTCCTCCAGCTGCAACCGTTTCCTTATCAAGAGCTCACATCTATGAATTTACAGCCTACAAACTCCATCCACATCACTGCTGAAGTTTTCTAAGTTTTTGAGGCAAATGGAGCATGTCTAAATGTGTCATCGTTATTTGTCTCCCTGAAATGACATCACAGTTTCACAGTAGAGTGGATCCAGTGTCGGTCCACAGACATGTTCCCGCAAACAAAAAGACGTCGGGTTTGAAAGACATGTCGCAGTGTTTCCCAAAATTGTTGCAAATGTGGAATCTGATTTCAAGGAATAGCACACCAACAGAACGATGTGCGTTCATTTTCTACGCACCCTCATGCTGAGCAAGACTCCGGAGCACTTTTTTACATCTCAAATGCAGCCGGAGATCCGGGGTGTGTGTGTGTTATAATGGAGTTCACCGGCGACTGAACCAAAAACGTCCATAAAAGTCCACAAAATCTTGTCAATATTCCTCCATACTGCTCGTCCAATGTAATCCAAGTGTCCTGAGTGGGTAGCGTCCAGAATTTACTCGAAACAACATCATTTAGTAGATTTTTATAGCCTAAAAAGTTGAATATCACACTTCCTAATTGCGTGTTCATGCGAGTTCATGACACTACGGAAGCTGCGGCGTTCAGCGCCTACTCTGCTGATAATGCAAGCGTAGAAGAAGAAATACGCTGTTTACATTGTGCTAAGAGCAAATGAGCTGCGGACAAACACAAGAGGGGTTGGATATTGATTTAAAACAAAGAAAGAAAGAAAAAGAGAACGTGCGATCTGGTTAGTCAAGGCTTCCGTAGTGTCGTGAACTCGCATAGACGCGCTTAGCAGCAGCTAGATAGTCCTCACTGGTGAAAAAAACATTTTCCAAACTTCTTGGTTAAACTTGAACATTGTGGTTTGCACTCAAACAGACTCATCAGTCATTTTCCCCGACGCTCACATCTCCCCTCGCTTTACCCATTTTGGTATTTTCAGGGAGTGACACATGCAGGACACATGTGGACACAGGAATGGACGTCTTAATAAAAAAACATATGAAACCAATGTTTTGGACGCCAAAACAGCAGAATTCATGTCCGGAGGCCCAAATTTTCTGCATGACTGTTGTGTGTTTTGCTGTGAGAACAGGATGGAAACGAGCAGAATGAAAATATGTCACTCAACATGAAATGATCATTTTAAGTGTGTTCTTAATCAAATCAGATAGTGTCATATCTTTGCTGGCTAATTCTAACATTAAAAATAGATGATATTCATTCATTCAAGGACAACGAGTGAATGAAAAGACATTTAGTTTTCTATCAAACCTCGAGGTAACACTTTTTCTTCTTCTTTCTTTGTCATTAAGGAATTATGTCACTGTTAGTCTCCTTGTTTCACTGCAATCTTTCATTGTTTTCTTGTATAATGCAACATAAAAGATGATCTTTGAGGTGAATGAGGAGGAATACTTAACATTTTAACCATTGTCTGAAAGGTTAAGATAGAAAAGGCCTCTTGAAACTGTAAAAAGGAAACTAATCTTTAACCTAGTCAGTGTTGAACTGTGCCGTGTGGCTGGAAACTGCGGCTTACCAGCTTAGTTTTGGCTTCTGGTATCAGTGAAGCCAGGACGAGGCCGACCGCTCTGCGCTCAAAGGTTTGCATTCCTTTGAAAGCAAATCATTTCAGATGCAGATTTAGGACATTTATCTGCAGGAAAAACGAGGCAAAAAAAGAGAATGATTTGAAATGAACACCAGCGGAGCTCTGGCTGTGGTGAGTTTAAGGGTATTAGGGTGTTATCAGGGTTTAAAATGCATCTGAGGGGCAGAGGACAGATGCAGGGAAGTTGGAGGGAGACTCTGCAGAGAGAAACTCCAGGGCAGACGAATGTGTGAAACGCAGACAGGATATGTGTTGACATTTACCGACAGAGGAGCACAGATGTTATGAGCACGACAGGGTGGTGGTGGAAACATTTGACACTGGTGCCATGAAAAAACAGGGTCGTGATTAAATATGGTCTTCAGTAAAGGGCAGACCTGCAGCAACGGCATAAGAAATTCACATCAGCTAATTCTTCTAAACAGTAAACGGATTCAGGCTGTTTGTAGATGCAGGGCCACGTCCCCCCCCCCCGTAACTCTAACATGTAAAGGATGGAGTTAAAAAGGACCACTGTTGGCTCTTACATGGATATTTATAAGAATATGCTTATTCTCAGATTATGTTAGAGGGTTTAATATTCAACCATTTACAGTTGTGTGAAAAAGTGATTGCCCCCGTCCCGATTTCTTATTTACCAAACCTACATGTGTGAAAAGTAATTGCCCCCTAAACCTAATAACTGGTTGTTCCACCTTAGCAGCAACAACTGCAATCAAGCGTTTGTGATAACTGGCAGTGAGTCTTCTACAGCGCTGTGGAGGAATTTTGTTCCACTCATCTTTGCAGAATTGTTGTAATTCAGCCACATTGGAGGCTTTTCCAGCATGAACCGCCTTTTTAAGGTCATGCCACAGCATCTCAATGGGATTCAGGTGGGGGCTTTGACTAGGCCACTCCAAAGTCTTCATGTTGTTGTTCTTAAGCCATTCAGAGGTGGACTTGCTGGTGTGTTCTGGATCATTGTTCTGCTGCAGAACCCAAGTGCGCTTCAGCTTGAGGTCACCAACAGATGGCCGGACGTTCTCCTTCAGGATTTTTTGGTAGAAGCAGAATTTATGGTTCCATTTACCACAGCAAGTCTTCCAGGTCCTGAAGCAGCAAAACAGCCCCAGACCATCACACTACCACCACCTACGAACAATTCCAACCGTGGCCTTCCTGTGTGGAGTTTGCATGTTCTCCCCGTGTATGCGTGGGTTCTCTCCGGGTACTCCGGCTTCCTCCCACCATCCAAAGACATGCATGTTAGGTTAATTGATCTCTCTAAATTGCCCCTAGGAATGAATGTGAGTGTGAATGGTTGTCTGTCTCTCTATGTTGGCCCTGTGACAGACTGGCGACCTGTCCAGGGTGTACCCTGCCTCTCGCCTGATAATAGCTGGGATAGGCTCCAGCAACCCCCGTGACCCTGAACTGGATAAGCGGTACAGAAAATGACTGACTGACTGACTATATATATATATATATATATATATATATATATATATATATATATATATATATATATATATATATATATATATATTGCCCCCTAAACCTAAATACCTAAATCCTAAAACCTAAATATAAATAATATATATATATATATATATATATATATATATATATATATATATATATATATATATATATATATATATATATATATATATATAGTCAGTCATTTTATATATATATATAATATTTTATATATATATATATATATATATATATATATATATATATATATATATATATATATATAGTCAGTCAGTCATTTTATATATATATATAATATTTTATATATATATATATATATATATATATATATATATATACTTTATTAATCCCAATTAGGAAATTCATTCTCTGTATTGTAACCCGTCTCAGGTTGAACCTGAGAGCAGTGGGCTGCCATTTAAAGTGCCCGGGGAGCAGTTGGTGGGGGTTAAGGACCACAGTGAACCACAGTGGCTCACCTGAGTGTTGTGTCGAGGACTCGAGCCCGGGTCTGCTGCCAATGCGCTACCCCCCCCCCCAAAAAAAACCCTGCATTTTGTGTTTACTTGTGTTAATATTTCAATTTAAACATAAATGTTTTCTTGTGCTTGTTGCTGATTGGCACAACACTACGTTGAGTTTTTTGTTGATGTTGTTTTGTTTGGGGTTTTTTCTTGTTATTTTACTTCTTACATAATGTTCTGTAGTACAGTGAATACTGTATATTTTTCAATTTAAAAGATCAGTTAGTTATAGGGAGCAGGCCTCAAAGTTTTCACTTGTGCCTGCTCCATTTTCGGACTAAATGGTTGATGGGAAATAGGTGAAAAATGAGGGAAACGGGAGATTTCCTCCAATTATTTGAACTTGATTCCTTCACGTTACCGGTTCTGAGGGGTATCCGTCCCCCCATCAGATCTGGTGAGATCCCGGTTCAGGGGGGATCCGTCCCCCCATCAGACCTGGTGAGATCCGGGTTCTGGGGGGGGGGGGGATTCCTCCCTCCATCAGACCTGTTTTCACTACATGAAAAATCGATTGAATTAATTTGCATATTTTGTTGAGGATGATTTAAGAAATAAGTAAATCTAGTTTTTGTGCAAAGGCGCATTTTTTTAACGCTTCCGTAGCGTTAGTTTCACATTGCAGGATGGAAAGTGAACAAAACATCATCATAACGCACGAAACAGCAACAACAAGCGACATCATGGCAACAGGTGACTTAAAATACAGCTGGGACTTTGATTCCAAAAGGGAGTTCATTTATTTATTATTCATCCCAGAAGTGGGGGTGATTTGTCTTGTTTTTGATTGATTAAAAACATTTTTTTAAAGTTGTCTGCCATTCGTTGTCTTATTGCTTTCCTTAATAAGTAGGGGGGAAAAAAAAAATCAGAAAAAAAAGTCATAAATCAAATTTTAAAAAATAATCAAATCTGAGATTTTATTTCTAGGCTGTATCGTCCGGACCTAGTTTCCACTGAAATTCAGTCCAGTTCTTGGGTCGTGTGACATACCTCAGCCTTTTCTCCTGTTCCCTTCCTTCAAGAGCCACGTTTCCATGGAAACCATCTCTGATGAGGCCTTAACAATCAGAAATGGTCTCCAACTGAAAGATGGATCAGCTGAATGGTTCAGTTCAGTTCATCTAAGTTTTCATCGTGTCCAGTTTCTGCTCCATGCTGAGTTTGTTTTTGCTTTTTTTATTTTGGTCAGACTGATCTTTGGCGTTTTTCATAAATAAAACGTCTGAAGATCACAATTACAACTGGTTCTTTGGCAAATTATCAACACGCCTTCATCCTTTGAGTTTCTGTGTGGATGACTCATACGTCCGTGACGTTACTATAAATACTTGTGGAAATGGTCAGGAACAAAGCCTGGTCTGAAAATGAAAAGAAAAAGCCGCCGACGCTCAAAGACGAACTTTGACAAACCCTTGGAAAGTCCAGAGAACGACTGCTTCAGACCACTTTAAATGATTACAAGACAATCTGGCTGCTTGGAAGCAAAATATGAAGCAAAAAGAAATAAAAGCAAAAAAACACAGAAAACAAAGTTTGTACAAAAAATCTTGAGGGTATTACAGAGATTAAACAGATAAAAATGATCCCAAAGTGTTATTTCTGGCAGAGAAATCCTACAAAGAGGAAAAAGAAGTAAAAGAGAATGCGGGGGAGCGTGACTGAGGAAGCGTGAAAGGTAAAATCAGCGAGTATAAACTCGGAGGAGTGGGTGAGAGTGTAACGGGGCAAAGTGAAGAAGACTGGAAGAGACAGCAAAAACATGAGTAATGAAATGTATGAGGGGAAAAAAAAGTGCAAAAATGACAGACAGAGAAAGCAAAACGGAGATTCCACTGCTGTTGCAAAGCCTTCTGGGTAAAAAGCATCAATAATCCCTCTTTTTTTCCCCTCTGTTTTCTTCCTCTTCTCCATCTTTCATCCTCAGGATGTTTTTCAGGCTTCTAGCTCAACAAATTCTATCATTCTTCTCTCCGGGGGACTTATTCCAGTTTAAAATCATTGATACTGATTACCCCGGGCCCTGTCATATTGATTTTTGTGATTTATTGTTGGCCGACTCCGTAGCTGAGGTCCCTGGCCCCTGTGTACCCGGGTTGGCAGTCATTTGTTAAACACTCTCCCTCTTGACAAGAACACGCCGGACTACATGCAAACCTGCACACACACACGAACACGCATGCATTTAAAAAGCTGCACCAACTGCTGCATTTATTACGCAGGTGGAGATTTTCTTTAAACATCTCCAGGCAAAAACTGTTTTGGGACTTGGCTTTCATTAATGCCTCCATTAGTTGGATTTGTTGACACATGGAGTTGGCTAAAATTGTCCTATGCTTGGATAATCTCATGGTCAACTGGCCAGTGTGCATGACGCATGCACACGTATGCCCTGAGCAAAAACCATTATGAGTCATAACCCTGCAATCCCCATCCGTCTTTCCACTGACGCTTCCAAAATACAAACCAATGCACTAAAAAACAAAAAAGGTGAAAAAAAAGATAGATTTTTGTTTACATCATTGGTTTATTTCATTAAAGTTATACGTTTGTTCCTGTTGCCCTTTGCAATAAAGTTATTAATATAGAGAGACATTGCAAAGGTTTTCTTTAAGGAGAAAAAAAAACCTGAATCAATATCTAAAAAAAAGTACCATAGACTCACGGTATTGCACTGAAACAAAAAAGTTGTATTTCAACCCTAGAAGGTCAGAAAGTGATCTGTGTTTCTCCGTACATCACCACTGATCGGTGCTTTTATCAGCTGCAGGACTGACTTCTGTTTCGCTCGTTTTTCTGGTCTCACATTGAAAACTTTAGCTTCACTGCAGCTGCTGAAGGCAAGGCCAGACAAGTTTATTTGTACAGCACGTTTCATGTGCAGGACAGTTCAAAGTGCTTTACATAAAACATCATAAGCATTACAGCCGGGTGCAAAAGAACCAAAAAAACAGGATTTAAATGAAGAACATTAAAAACATTTAAGATTAAAAAGAGAGAATACAGAGACGTGCAGATTTTAACTTTTGAATAAAATCTACGTAAATGCAGCTGAGAACAGGTGGGTCTGCAACCTGGATTTAAATAAACTGTTTCAGCTGATCTGAGACTTTCTGGGAGTTTGTTCCAGACATGTGGAGCATAGAAGCTGAACGCAGCTGATCCAGGTCTGGTTCTGACTCCGGAACTGATAAAAGACCGGATCCAGGTCTGGTTCTGACTCTGGGACCTGATAAAAGACCGGATCCAGGTCTGGTTCTGACTCTGGGACCTGATAAAAGACCGGATCCAGGTCTGGTTCTGACTCTGGGACCTGATAAAAGACCGGATCCAGGTCTGGTTCTGACTCTGGAACTGATAAAAGACCGGATCCAGATGACCTGAGGGGTCTAGTAGGTTCATACTGGGTCAGAGGTCACTGATGTATTTTGGGCCTGAACCATTCAGAGCTTTATAGACCAGCAGCAGAACTTTAAAGTCTATTCTCTGATGGACCGGCAGCCAGTGTAAAGACCTCAGAACTGGACTGATGTGGTCCACTTTTCTGGTCTTAGTGAGAACTCGGGCAGCAGAGTTCTGAATGAGAAATGAAATGAAATGAAATGAAAAATACTTTAATCCCAGAAGGGATATTCAGCATTTTTTTTTAACAATAATATAACTACATATAATATAATATAATATAATATAATATAGCTACTTATGAGCTGCAGCTGTTTAACTGATGCTGTTGCAGTAATCAAGCCGACTGAAGATGAATGCATGGACTAGTTCATTTATTTATTATTCATTCCAGAAATCAGAGTTATTTGTCTTGTTTTTGATTAATGAAAATTAGTTTGAAGTTGTCTGCCATTTGTACTTATTGCTTTCCTTAATAAGGATTATTATTATTCGGCCATGTCGCCCAGCCCTAATGGATGGGCCACTGCAGAGTCCAGACCTGAACCCCACGGGGAATCTGGGATGTGCAGTCTGACTCTCACATCATGGATGCGAGGATCTTGGAGAAAAATGACTGGATGGGAATGAATCCTGTAACGTTGCAGAAGCTCGTGGAAACGATGCTGCAGAGTCTGCTGATGGAATCTGGTCCAACATTTATTCGTGTGTGACCTTTTTTGTGCCCGTCAGTGTGGATACTTTCATACCCATGGCTCTTATTTATTTATATATTTTACGTTTATTTGGTTTTAATTTTTTTTTTTTTTTTTAACTTCAGTGTTTTCCTCATGGGACCTTCCATGCTGGGGGGGCTAAGCCTGCTCGGTCTGCAGCGTCACTGCTGCATGAGTGTATGAGTGGCTAGGTTATATTCTGAGGCATGTACTGTAAAGGCTCGCCTAAAATTGATAGGAACTGTTTTATAATGTAATTTTAATAATGTAAAGCACTTTGTGCTGCTTTTTTGGCATGAAAAGTGCTTTATAAATGACAATTGATGTGATTAGAGCAAGGATTCCAACAAATAAAAGTATCTGCCTTTTAAACACAAATATGCAGGATATACCACAAACAGCCTCACATGCACACAGACTTTATCAGCTGCCACTTCAACGCCTTTATTTTTCTTGGCCTTCTGTTATCTCGTTCTGATGCTCTGCACCGTTTGTGACCTTTACACAGAGATCAGTGAAAGCAACCTTTCTGCTCCTCCCCCCTCCTGCAAACACGAGCCAGAAAACAGCAAACTGCACATCTGTGCAACAGAAAGCAGAGAGGAGAAGCTGCTTTAACCTTTAAAGACCCACGGGCTTAAAGTCGCTCCTGACGTCAGGCGCACTCCTGCGCACGACAGACCGTTGGTGTGCACGTCAGGAACAATGATGATCCCGCTGGGGGCCCTGGTGATCCTGCTCTTAAAAAGTTAAAACCAGGGCTGATGCAGGTTTCAGCAAGTTCAATTTAAGACCTTTTAATGACCTTCTAAGACCTTTATGAACTAAATGATACCAACATGATGCATTAGCAGAAACATTCAGGGTGCGTTCACACCAGGATGTTCCAGGGACTCGGTCCAAGTGGGCGAGCATTTCAGAAAAATTTTGCTTCGGTTTGCCTTGAAACTCGTGTAACAGAAATGGACCAAACCGCCCGTTTAAAGGAATAGTACACCCACAGAATGATGTAACTTCATCTTCCACTTCCCCTCATGGTGAGAAAGACTCTGGAGCATTTTTTAAATATCTCGAATGCAGCCGGAGATCAGGAAGGCTTCTCGTTTTCCCCCAGCTTTCATATATTGGAGTTTGTCGGGGTCCGAGCCAAAAAGGTCCATGAAAGTCCACAAAAACTAAACTCCAGAATTTACTCGAAAACAACATCATTTAGTATATTTTTAGAGCCTAAACAGTACGACATCGCATCTCTAGCAAGCACGCCGATGCATGTTGACGAAACTACGGAAGCCACGGCAGACGAGATCTTTTATACTTGCATTATCGGCAGAGTAGGCTCTAAACTCCGAGGCTTCCGTAGTTTCGTGAACTCGCATTTGCGTGCTTCGTGAAAGTAAGATGTAGTACTGTTTAGGCTCTAAAAATATACTAAATGATGTGGTTTCGAGTAAATTCTGGAGCGACCCACTCAGGACACTTGGATTACATTGGACGAGCAGTATGGAGGAATATTGACAAGTTTTTGTGGACTTTTATGGACCTTTTTGGCTCGGACCCCGGCAAACTCCTTTATATGAAAGTTGGGGGGAAACGAGAAGCCTTCCTGATCTCCGGCTGCATTTGAGATATTAAAAAAGTGCTGCAGAGTCTTGCTCACGATGAGGGAAAGTGGAAAATAAAGTTACATCATTCTGTGGGTGAACTGTTCCTTTTAAACCACCGTAGTTCGACAACTGCTCACTGGGGGCGACACTCCCAATTCACCACTGATCACTGATGAAGAAGAGGAAGAAGAAACTCCTGATTAAAGTGGGCTCTGTCCCGATACCCACCCTCAACCCAACACCCCTGTATGAGTGTATGACCTTTTTTGTTTGTTGTTGTTGTCGTTTTTCTTCTGTGGCATTTTTTTTCTCTTTTTCGGCCAGGCAGTGTTTAATGCATTGTTTAAGGTTTGGTTAAAATTTTACTTTAAATAAATCAGAAATTTTACTTTATGTGGAGGAGGTTTGAGATGCTGAACTATTTCTTGGACATTTTCTGTAATTTCTTTGTAAATCTTGCAGAATCTAATACAAAGTGATATATTATACATTATTTGATGGGAGAAATGTGGAAACTCACACCATAGTTCAGCTGACAGGAGCTCAGCAGAAGATAAAGCTCAAGTGTTGCTTACTTTTACATTAATAACCCGGCAAGACGGGGCTGTCGAGCTTGACCAAAGAGATGTAAAGACACAGTTTTTCATTTATAGACATGTCACTGTCAGTGTGACAGTGGCTTCCTCTTCCTCTTCCTCTTCCTCGATCCCTGTGATGGCATTTCTCCATCACTGTGTTTGCTGGAGATCGCTGTAGTTTTAACAAGTGCATCAAACAGCTTGATTGTTTTAGGATTACAATAATTAACTTCCAGATTCTGATGTGTTATTTAGAGGAAAGGGAACTGAACGGAAACACATACTTAGATTCAGGGACGATGTTTATATTATACTCTATGTTTACCTTTTTTCTAAATACCTATTCTAAAGAACTGGAGTATAAAACACTGCAAAGTTTGCATTGTTTTACATGCAATTACCTTCACCTCGAACCTGAGTACGTCAGTGGAATCTGTCAATAAATGATTGGATTTTAAAGTGTTGTTGGCGTTCATTCAGACTGATGGGCCCGGTGATGCTGCAGGGTTGAAGAGGTTAATTAGCCCAATTATCAGTGTTATTCACACCGTTAATTATGGGCCTCTGATGATGGGGATGCTGTGGTTTGGTAATAAAGCCTCATTTTTCAGCAACTGAAGTAGCCTCATTTGAATTAAACAAAAAAAAAGGTGAAAACAAAAAGACGAACCTCATGATGATGAGCAATTTTCAGGAATTAGCGATGAAATCCGACATGATTTATTCAGACACTTCTGAGCCTTTCAGCTGCAACGAGCAGCAAATTACTGACGGGGAGACGAGCGTGTTACAGATATCTGAGCCAAGCAAAATAGATTTCTAACTTGGTTTCAGCATTTCCCAGTTTGTTTTTAATAGTTTATAAGTGGAAATATTCTCGGCACAGCGGTAATGCAGTTACTCGTATCGTTTTCACTCATTTGACATTTAAATAAAACTGCACTTGGACATACTTTTTCCTTTTGGAGTTGTGTGAAAAACTGTTTGCTCCCTTCCTGATTTCTTATGGTTTTTGCATGTTTGTCACACTTTCAGATCATCAAACAAATTCAAATGTGAGACAAAGATAACACAATTAAACAGAAAATGCAGTTTTTAAATGAAGATTTTTATTTTTATGGGGGGAAAAATGCAAACCTCCGTGGCCCTGTGTGAAAAAGTGATTGCTGCATAAACCTGATAACTGGTTGGGCAGGTGTTGCTAAGATGTTGCTGCAACAAATGGCCGGACATTCTCCTTCAGGATTTTTTGGTAGAAGCAGAATTCATGGTTCCATTTACCACAGCAAGTCTTCCAGGTCCTGAAGCAGCAAAACAGCCCCAGACCATCACACTACCACCACCTATTTAAGTGATTTCTTGATTGAGAACAGGTGTGGCAGTAATCAGGCCTTAACTAGGCTTTCCAAAGATGTGATAAACCACAGTCAATTTATGTTTTCACACAGAGCCATGGAGGGTTCTGGGGAGGTCCCCCCCCCTTACTCATAAAAATCTTTTAAAAACTGCATTTTGTGTGTACTTGTGTTATCTTTGTCTCACATTTAAATTTCTTTAATAATCTGAAACATTTAAGTGTGACAAACATGCAAAAAACTAAGAAATCAGAAAGGAGGGAAACACTTTTTCACACAACTGTATACATTAGGACAAAAATCCATATCCACTCTAATTATAACTAACATATCTAAAAAACATAAAATGATTTAATGTAAATGAGAGTAAAAGCCCACACCGGCCGACTCTGGATCTGGATCTGGGAGGAATGTCATATCTCCTTCTAAGTGTCGAAGTTTGAAAGATAATCTGAGCAGTTAAAATGCCAAGTTGTCATGCTGGACTGTGTTCAGCTGACAGGCAGATTTGTCATCCTGGCATGTGGCCATGCAGCCTCCGACGCCCTGATGGATTGTGGGACAGAAGGTCACAGCAGTGGTCTGGGATCGCCCCTCCCTCCTCTAACACCAGGAGCAGCAGAAACACATTCTGCTGTCTCACCCTCGCCTTCTTTTAACTTTTATGAAGTAAAAAAGAAACATCTCTCTTTTCTGACCTCATTCTTCTGCTTTTTCACCTCTTTCTTCACCAGGACCCAATTAAACATCCTGAGAAGCATAAAGCTTACACCACTGGCCTCCCGGTCTCTGCATCTTTCACCCTCTTCTTCCTCTCCTTCTGCCCACAGCTGGGGAAAAGAAGCAACAAAGACCTTGGCTTTCTGCAGTCAAGCTCATTTCCTTGATGTCCTGAAATAGATAATTTATATTGTTGGAGGCCAGACAGTTGATGTCCTCATCTTGTTTCACCTCCTTTTCTCCCTCCGTAACCTCCAAAAGAGAAACTAATATGTTCAAAAATAATCTTTCACTGAGTTTGATTTGATTAGGCCTCCATTTTTTATTTAAAAAAGAGAAAAACATCGAACGTGCCTTTTACCGGACAGCAGCAGAGACGGCTGCTGCCCCCTGTGACCCTGAACCCGACAAACCAGGACAAAAAACATCCAACGAACAAATGAACACGAAGCAATGACAAACAAGCTCATCAAAACATTCATATCATAAAAACTGGAAATGAAAAGACATGACACTCAGGCCCTTTTTTGCTAGGCCATGAAAACGATCAAACGCGCATGCATTTAGCTGATATCCCCCCCACTGTCCACATCTACCTGACGTTTAAAGCAACCTTTACCGATGTTGCATTCTTACACTATTTTTCTAACAGGGTAAAATGCTGTGAATGAGGTAATGGAACTCTAAAATACAAGACAGACCCACCATTAATCAAAATAAAATATTATTCCAATCTCTAAATATTCAATGAAAACTCCAACCAATCCTTGAAGTGGGGTGCACCTCTAGGATTGTCCAACGGACCTGCCTGTCAGACCTTTGCTTCTGTATTGGGAGGTGGAGGGAATGAAGGGGTGTGTCTTAGGAGTGAGGCGGGACTGTTTATATTCAAATAATCTTGCTGTGCTTTCTGAAATGCACAATCGGTAAAGGTTGCTTTAAGTACTGATGACATGACCTTGACTTCATATCATTTTGCAACACAATAAGACAAAATAAGTAGTTCTGTGCAGTTAGAAGTCAGTCAGACGTGTATTCATGTGACTATCGATGTTTAAGAAGCCCAGCTCGCTAGCAGTTAGCAATTAGCCTCTCCACGACGTCACAGGTACAAGCAGTTGCAGTCGGCTGATTGTTTAAACATTAAAGCTAGATTGGAACTGGTTTGTGTGGTGGGATCATGAGCCTGTTAAAGAAACAGCTCAAAGCTTCGTTTAAACACTTATTTTCTGTGATTGTGTGTGTTTGGATATAGAGATGCATTATATGTGTGTGCATGTGTGTTTGTTCCTGTCAGGGTTTCCTCTACATGTAATTGATTGTAGCGCTCCACCACGGCAAAATAAAAGCCGCCACACCTTCAGAATAATGTTGACTTTTTAAATCCTGTTTTATGTTGTTTTTTTGTTTATATTTATGTCAATTATTGTATGAAATGTGATTTTGGCACAAATCATGGTGTTTTTCATGAAATTTGACGCTACGCTGCCTTCAAACACCCACATGCAACAATTTGCTGTCAACAATTCGCCTGGCCATACGTTTTATAGTCATTTGTTACTGTTAGCAACAACGCCACCCCATCGTCAATCCACTCAAAAAGATCTCATTTTCTCTGTGCTGACATTACATGACCAGTCCAACTAGCAAGTGAAGTGAACTTCCTGTTTACATGCTGATGTAAAACACATGCATCTGCCCGTAACGTGGAACATGCTCAGTATACGCAAACGGACAGTCAGTATTTTGCTTGCATCGGGCCTTAAAGGATTCATAAACGGCGTTATGGATGCAGATAAGACAGAGTTAAACGTACCTGTACAACATTAACCACTTAGTGTAGACGTGGCCTCTGACTAAGTTCAAAGACAAACTTTTGGACCACAAATAAATTCCAGGAATTTACAGAAAAACTGCAGAAATGATGAGTCCAGAGGCTGGAACTGAGTAAAACCAGCCACCAAAATCTATTCCAGTTCACATGGATTTCAAATTATACTCGAACATGACTCCTTCCAGACTTCCACCAGCAAAAGGATGCAGTAATGACATATTACTGTAAACGGATAAAATATTTGGTTTTATTACATTCTTTTAATCTTTTCATTGTGTATGTATGGATATATGTATGACACATACAAGGCACCTGATTTTCCCCCTTGGGGATGAATAAAGTACCTACCTACCTATTTATCTATCTGAGGATGATGAACAGCCTCGATGAAGTCAATATTCATTTCACCCCATCAGTCACAATAGCGACCATTCATGATATTTTTGCTCATATTATGAGTTATATTTCAATTCATCTTCAGTAAATATTGTATGAAAACAATGTTTGGATTAAATGTGTGAAGTGTCACATTTCTGCAGTAAATGGTCACATGACCTGGGGCCTCATTTATAAAACTGTGCGTAGGATCTTTACTAAAATTGTACGTGTGCCAAAAACTTAAGGTTTGCGTGCGCCGAAAAATGTTCAGATTTATGAAACCAGGCGTGTGCAAAGATCCAAGCAATGTCCCCTTCATGAATCACACTCTCCCTGGACGTTTGCGCAGGTGAATTTGGCTCCGCCCCCCTACACACCCACATTCTACCATAAAGGGTCAATGCAACCTTATGGATATTTCTGCATAAAAATGAACCAGCTGATCTGAGGCATTTAAAGTTTGATCGTGGCAACTGAGAAGACAAGAAAACGCAATTTCACGGAGAATGAAGTGGAGGTGCTTGTTGGTGGTGGAGGCTCATAAAAACAGTGGAACCACAGATGAACAGAAGTGACGGCACGTTGCTGGAGTGGTGAATGTCGTCAGCGGTACCACAGAGCGCGTTGCGTTCAAGAGCTGCGCACGGAGATTAAACGGTTCCGGCGGGTCGGTCGGGTCCAGTTCAACACATTTTCCAGACTTTTTGAGCTACGACCCCCAAGTTGCCAGACGTTGGTGTTGGTGACCCCCGCGATCAACCTGCAGCATCTCTATACGTGAGGCTGGAAAACCATCAGAATCTTCATGAATTAGGAGGATTGCGTGATCATTGGTGGATTATGTACACAACTGTAAGAAAACATGACAAAAAAACAACTTAAATGACTAAGATATTGCCAAAGTGTGCTTTTTATCATGAGTTAGGCTATAATTTATTTTTTAGAAAATTAACATGTTTATATTACAGATTAATCTCCCTGCATTACAGATTTATTTTAAGAGCCCTAATAAAAATTTCTAAATGGATTTAGTTTGATTTACTTCTGAAATTATCCAGGAATCCCCAGTTTGGGAAAATTTGCTTGGGGGGAATCTATCAGTATATCAGTAATAATGGCCCAGGAAATATTCATGGTCTCTAAAATCTCTCCATCCTGATCCTCCTCTTGCCGCAATCTTCCAGCAGTGCAGCGCATTCATTATGAAGCATTACGCACGAGTGTCACTGCAGTATTTATGTTTACTCAGTAATTACAAATAGACTGCTGCTACACACCTGGTTACAGTTAACCGACCAATAAGTACCATCGCTGTATGATTGAAGATATATGTATACTGTAGCGCTCTTAAATGAGGCTAGCTCAGTCCAGGAACAGACGGGGGTTCACGAGGGTCTACAGTCTGATACGATGGTTAAATGCATGAACGTTCATCATCTCATTTTCCCGTCTCCAGAGTGTTCGTGTGCAGGTTCAGGGTTTGTGTACAGGTGTGTACATTCTCTCGTCAGGTTCGTTTTTTATAAATCAGAAACTTTGCGTGGAAGATCACTCACGCCACTTTCAGTTTTGTGGGTAAGCAGCTTTATAAATGAGGCCCCAGAGCTGCTGCACCTTGAGGACAGGATAGCTGCTTACAGGTAAAGTATGCTAAACCAAAGTAAGAGTCAGATTTCTGGTACACATTCATTGGAAATACCTGCATATTGCAATTGTACTTTAGAACTGTTAGAAACGTGGCAGTTGAAGCACGACAAGACTGTGAGATGAAAATCGTTTAGATGCAGCGCTGGTCACAAGTCATCCTGCATTCCTTCATTATTGCGAACAAAGAAACAGGTGCAGCGAGTTTCATGCAAACATAAATGGAAATGAGGAGATGCACAATACCCCCCCACCCACCCCCACTTTGGTTGCTCAAACTCGTTTAATCCCTCTGGACAAAACAGATGAGACCTGACACCAACAGTACAAGGAAGTGTGGAAGCAAAAAAGAATCTGAAAAAGTATTCATGATGATGTGACAGCACCTCAAAACAAACCTCATTTGTTTTGCATTTTTAGTTGTTTTTATGTAACTTCCTGAATTTTCTGTGTTTTTCTTTTATAAAAAAAAAAAAAAAAAGGTCAAGAGTTTGAATAATTTAAAACTTCAAGTGAGGCATAAAATCCAGTTTTCCTTCCTCCCTGAAGGCATCACAAGGCTTTCTGCCATCACTCTTCGTAACGACAACATGAGGACACAAAATGCTTCTGTCACTGATCATCCTGATGCTCAGCCAACCACAGCCATGCAGGTCTTCCATGAAACAGAAAAAAAAACGTGCTCTGATGAACAAAATAAGGCCTTTCAACCATTTCAGAGATGAACGTCTGCTGGAAGTGCTGGTTAAATTGACTGTAAGTGAGTTTAACAACCACTCGTCCGACAAATCCACTCTATCCCATGTATTTCCTCAAAGATCTCACAATTCACTGTCGCTTCTGCTCTGCTCTCTATGTTCTGCTGCGTCCTGTTTTACTGAATCCATATTTTCACAGACAACTGCATCATATCAAAAGCCATGTTTCTTTAAACAGGCTGATTAATCATATATGTGAGATTCGTCTTTATTTCGCCAACAGGGATGGAGAGAGAACAAAAAAACCAATCAGTTTTCTCAAAGACTTGCAGCTTCCTTTAATCAGCTGTGGGAACTTCTGCTTCACACTGATCCCATCATCCACTCATGCACATGACAGAGTTTACTTCAAACTGTATCCTCATGTGTGATCAGCCAGCAGTTATTACGAGCTGGAACCTGCATGACCACCTCCTACATGTTATACATTCTGCATACTCGGTCTGTCATCAGTATAAGCAGTTCTTTCTGTAGTCTCATATGGTATCCTTGGGTGAGTTCTAGTTCCTGTCTAAACCTTCAATCTCAAAAATGCGCACTCCCACGAAGTGCAAGTGCTAGACCATCGCCGTGTCGCCTGATTTTTGGTGAGTTTTCTGCATCACGAGGCCTTGAGGTGAAAATCGAACACGTTTGATATTTTTTCCCACATGAGACAAAAAACTCACCGTGTGCGCTCAACTTGAGCTCTGCTGAGGACAGAAGATCTAGTGACCAATCAAAACATGTCCGCATATCACATGATTTCAAGATGGCAGCTCTCCGTCATCACGTTAGAAGAACTGATTGATATTTTGCAGAAAGATTTTTGATTTGATTTGATTCTTTATTGAACATAAGACATTTAAAAACAAACAAGAAACCAAAAGAAAGAAGTGCTGCAAAGAGAAAAAATAAATAAATAAAATAGATGTCTTTGTCCAAAAGGAGTGGGAAGAAGCCGGTGCTTATTTAATCCCACCCCTTCGCTACATAAAACAAGAAAAAAACACTGAATAAATTTACTACATAATATCAAATATACCAATAACAATAATTATATCGAGCAACACCAGTTGTAAGAAAAAGACAGTATCATCTCTATCAATAGTCCTAATAGCAATAATATGTCACCACATAATATGATTAATAATACCAATAACAAATACCAATAATTACAGATTTACTACCATTAATACCGTTAATTACCATCCTCACAATACCACTACCAGTCCTATCATTATAATCATTATTAATAATAACAATGATAACAATAACAATGATAATGATAAAAAATAATACCAATAACAACAACAATAATAATAATAGTAATAACATCAACAATCACTACAATAACTATAGCTAATAAAAAGTAATCATTACCCTCCATTTTCATACATACTAAAGACCATATCTTTATATAATGATTTAAACATATGTATATTAGGAGATTGCTTGTGTTTGTCCTCTAAGCTGTTCCACAGTTTCACTCCACATATAGACACAGAAACTCCTTCTAGTTGTTTTTACTGAGTGCATTTTGAATTTCATGTTTCCCCTTAACTGATAACTTCCGTCCCTCTGACTGAAGAGATTTTGGATATTAAATGAAGATCCAAAGACTGAAGGCAGAAAAGTTTTGAGGATGAATTGTGTGATTGTATTTAATTTTTATTTATGTTGTCTCTTTAAGTAAATCGTATGCGACATCCTGTACTGTAGTATAATCATACCAGTTGGTGGCGGTAATTCACCTTTCATTTTGTTCGTCAACCACCTTTAAACTCGAAAAAGAAAAAGTCATGTAAGAAAAACGAATGAAACTGAGAAAGACGATGTCTGGATGGATGTTTTTGAAGTCAGACCAAACATCATATCAGCAGGTCTAGTCTGGTCGTATTTCCGCCAATTTATTCTCTAAAATGTAACGGACTACATTGCTGTGAACTGCCATCTTAAAATCATGTGATCTGCGGATGCGTTTTGATTGGTCGCTAGATCTTCTGCCCTCAGCAGAGCTCAAGTTGAGCGCACACGGTGAGTCTTCAAACGTTTGATTTTCACCTCAAGGCCTCGTGAGACAGAAAACTCCAAAAATACCTAACTGCAGTTACAATCGCCGATAAGGACGCCGGCATATATCCAATCCATACAGGAAGTCTCATGCGGAAGTTAAACACCACTAAGAGTCTCTATCTGCGGCTTGCAAACAGATGTGTTTGGTGTAGTCGGGTAGTTAGGGTTAGGAGAAGGGTCAGGGTTAGGGCTAGTTTTTAGTAAGTTACATGAAGAACAAACTTCTGATTGGGACTTCCGGCGTGGATATATTGGATATATGGTGACGTCTCGTGACTGCATTTGGGTCCCTCTTGAAAACTCATCAAAAATCATGGCGACGATCTGCTGAGCAAACGGCCTCCACTTCTAGCTCAGCAGAAAGCTTTCGTGTGCGGCAGGCTTAAAACTGCACTTCTGAGTTCCTAAAAGAACATGCACGAAGCTTAGGTCGCAAATTGTCGAACACAAGCAAAACATGTTTTTTTTGAGGGGGGGGGGGGGGGGGGGGGAGGTGTCTTTGTTACTGCAGCCTTTATTTAAAGGGACTTGAGGCAAGATTAAGAAACGAAACTCGCAACTGCCGCGACTGGCGCTTCAGGTAACTGCAGCCACGAGCCAAGCCGTCACGGTCGCACAAACTGAAGCTACAATGTTGTTTACTCACCTTTTTCTCCGTAGTTACACTTTTTAGTGTCTTTCAGTTGATCTGGATCGTTTGCTGACGGCAGAATAATCCATAACTATCGCTTACAGTGTTTAAATTTACCGCGACCGGCTTCATCCTGTATCAAAACAGCGGATGTAGCGTCATTTGACGTCACGTCCGCAGGGCAGCGCGGGAAATTCGGACACCGAATTGCAGCGCATTTTGCAGCACACAGCCTGTTCAAGGCAATGGAGAGAAACATGGGTGGAAACGTTATTTTTGGTATTTAGCGCTTCATCACCCATTAGTATGAAAAAAAAGGGACATTTAGGTTTGTTTTTTTTTAATTCCTGCCTCAAGTCCCTTTAATATAAGTGCTCATGACGCAGAGTCAGGTACAGGTTTCAGTCATTTATTCATTGTTATAAATTCAGCTCAACAAACTTGCACCTGGCATTTCAGTGGACTGAGTCAGAATTAAGCCGCACACAGTTTAAACTGTGCCTGTTAAGCTGTTTAAAGACGGCATATCTGCTCATTAGTGAGGTTTCACTTGTGTGACTGAGTTCGTGACTTTACATATTCACCGCAAGTATCCACCACTCTGAAAACTAAAAGACTAATGCCGTATTCTGTCGAGTGTTGTCATGGAATATAAAACCTGCGAGAAGTCATTTTTTTTGTTCCCTGCCTCGACCCTCATGACCAGATCACATATACATATTTTAGAAAGTGGCCCTGGCACAGTTCAGGTTCACAGGTGATTCACTGCAAGCTGAGAATGTGCCGACATGAATATAAAGGACAAGGATGAAAACCCCGAGGATCCAGGTGGGCATTGCATACAGCAGCTGCTCAGATAAAACAAGAGGAGCAGTCGTATACTGACATTTGCTTCAAGGGTTTGTTGCATGATAGAAGAAAACAACAGGATCTGTCGCGTGGTGACACACTACCTCGCTTTAGATTATAGTGTACAGCTGAACATATATACAGCAATGCCAGTTTATGCTGCCGGCTTATGTTGTCTAAAAACCCAGAAATAATGGGCTCTATGCACAACTCCACTACTTCCTGAACTTAAGGTTGCTGCTTTTTTCCTGTCTTTCATTACTGGATGAACTGATTAATCCAGGTGTGTCTGGCCAGTTAATGAGGTCAGGCGCACCTGGATTAATCGGTTCGTCCAGTAATAAAAGACAGGAATCAAAGTTCAGGAAGTCGTGGAGTTCATAGAGCTCATTCACCAGACGTGGAGGACGTAACGACACAACCAGACACGTCGCCGACTGACCGATCAGGAAAAAGATCAATTATTTTACATGGATTTGTTTTCTTGCGTTTAATCTTTTCCCTGCATATAAAAGGTGTTCAAAGCCACGTCGAAAACGAGAGAAATTATTCTCCCCTGGAGAAGACGAAGCTCCTAATCTCTTTAAACTCCTCATTTGAAATTAGGGATGCACCGAAATGAAAAGTCTTGACCAAAACTGAAAACAAAAAATGAACAAACCAAGGCTGAAAACCAAATCACCGAAATAAATTATGTCAATTACTAGAACCATGGCATTTTTGACAATGATGTGCAATAAATCAAATACAAAAATATCAAAATATTTATTTACCACTGACATGACAGCAATGCCCAATATAAATTAATTTTGTTTTGTAATCAATTTTTTATTGGTTTATTTCAAGGTAACACATAATAGAGGTGATCAAACATGATCCAGAGTAATAATTCGCATCATGTGTAAGGACAATAACATCAACATGCCAGACCACCTTCTACTCGGTGGAAGTTAAATATAAAATAAACAGCTCGTGGTCATTCGTTAATACATGAAGAACTCAAAGGGGGAAACTCAGTAACTTTTACCTCAATAAATGCTTTTCGGATCCCCGTGGGGCTAAACAAAGTGTTTACGGAGCGATTCAATGTTCCCCCTCCCGCCGGGGCCTCTGGCCTGCAAGCAGCTAAATACACTTTGCCTGCGCCGACCCGAGAGAACTTGCGACAACAGAAACCGTGTACGGTCTCAGGTCCCTTCTCCGAGCTGCTTCAGCGCTGATTTGAACCAGACTACCAGCGCTAATTCGAAGAAACTTTCTTCTTCACACCACCAAACACGGCTCCTGGCTATACTAACTCTTTGCTGGACCAGAGTGATTCACGTAGCTGCGCTGCCTGGCGCCGGTGAAGCATCACTGCTTCAGGCTCAATAATCACTTGTCACGTCCGCAAAAAGTAAATAAAAGTTTGTATTCTTACCTGCTACTCGCCAACACCAGTGAAAAATATAATCCACGGATATTTCCCGCAACGCGGGTAAAACGTCCCGTTCAGAAGAGACAGGTCTTTGCTTTGAGCAGAGGGGAGACGAGGTGCTGCTACCAACGAGCAAAGTAGCATCAACAAGCTAGTAAACGCTTAGAAATATATCAGCGATCAAAATAGAAGAAAGACGGGTAGAGAAGCCGTCTGTGTGCTGTGGGGGTGTAAGGGGGTTGAACACGACAGTGAAAGGACGCCACTAGGGGGAGCCCCGAGCTGGAAGTTACTGAGTTCTGCTTTAAACCATCTGTATAACGTCCTAAATAAACTCAGCTTGCTGAGTTACGGAGATTTGGGGATTTTTCATACATGTGACTGATAAAACTTCCTCATCACTCCGATTTCACAGTTAATGCTTGTAAATGATCGTATTAATCATGAATAAGATAGAATAACTGGATTTTAACCCCCCTACGCCACGCCTGATGGCGTGTAGGTCTAATTGTGAAAAAAATGCTTCCATTACACTTACGGAAAAACTGCTTTATCGAAACTTTTTTGCGATATTTGAGAGTTTTTTCTAAATGTAGGTGTTTCCATTAGCGGTTTTTAATTGCGATATTTAGGTTTTGCGCAATTCCAGGTGTAATAGAAGCCCAGCTCCTGTCTCCTTCCTTTACAGACAATCCTTGTCTTCAGCTTATCTCCTGTGTGAGACACCAGAAAATGATGGTAGACAAACGGGGGCAAGCTGCTAACGTAGCTGAACAAGCTACACTGTTGTTATTTTCATCTGAGTCCAGCTCTTTCACTCCACGTATTCTTTTAACCGTACCGTTAGTTTTTATCACGCTTTTCTTTGTTGGGACGTTCTTTTCCTTCGCTTGGTCCATCCTGAGTGACGTTTGCTTTGCTTTGTGATGCTTGCCTTGTGAACGTACTTACAGACCAGTCTAATTCTCGTGCTTACCGTTCGCGAGAAAAAAAGTGGGGGATGAAACGAGGTCAAAATGAGCTCATTAAATTTTCCTCTCACCCCACCATGATTACAAATTCATTTGAAGATAATTTAAGAAGGATTGTGTAAGTAAAATACCAGCTTGTGACACCTTTAGATAATGCCGGCATTATGGTTTCTTTGCTTCTCCTGAAACCAGTAAACCAACCAGCTGATGAACCATCTGACGACCCAGAGCAGACTGGACATTTCCATTTTCCTCCTCAACACGCCAGACATTCCCAACATCATTGGAACTGAAGGTCTACGCAAGAACTGGCAAGCAAACAAGGGAAGGTGAGATAAGCCAGTTCTGCTTTCTCTGTTTCAGTTCTCCCTGCTGAACATCAGAAATAGACTAACACCCCCTACTGCACCGAAGCTTATTGTACCTCCTGGCTGGCTGTTGGAGGTGCTTTTTTGTGTTGTTTTCAAGCATTCTTTGTCCAGATACTCCTGACTGAAGGAGACCTGGTGGGGGGCCCTTTCATCACAGCTGGTTCTTGAAGTTGCATTGGTGTGCAACAGTCCTAATCATTTAAAGGCAGGGAGGACAAGATGGGGAAAAAAATATCTTTAACCCCTTCAGACCTGCATTTTTTCTGCTGGGCAAAAAAATTTTTGTCCAACTGATTTTAGCTCCTCTCTAACATAGAAACAAATTGGATTTTAGTTTTTTTTGCCAACTCATGTTTTTATTTGTATTTTTTCATGTCCATTGCAGTGGACGCCACGACTAAATGGGCATAAAATGTTATGACCTTGTAATTAATCAGGTGTGACCTAAACTAATGGATGTCTGCATACATACTACTACATAAGTGGATTTAGGGAAGGGTCTTGCACCATTTTTGCATTTATTGCACCATTTTTTAACTCTTCTGCTTTGTAGTGTAAGCTCTGAACAAAATTCTGTTGTTTTTATCATGATAAAGAGGGGTCTCCAACTCTAGTCCTTGAGAGCTATCCTGCATGTTTTGGTTGCATCCCTTCTCCAACACACCTGAATCACACAAATGGTTCATAATTCAGCTCTGCAGAGCTGAATTATGTGCATTGGGGAATTAGCTATTTGAGTCAGGTGTGTTGGACAGAGTATGCTCTCATAACAGGATAGTAGCTCTCGAGGACCAGACTTGGAGACCCTTGTGATAAAGACTATAAAATATTGACTTATTGATATTTGTGAGATCATCTACAGTTTTGAACATGTAAATGAACTTTACAGATGTATCTCTGCAATGGTTGAGAACAGCAATGAGCTAGTTACCAGGAAAATCAAACCAATCTAAACATGAACTTGATAGACGTATGAGATAACCAGCTGCCACTGCAAGTTCTTCTGGCATGCACACTTCTCCAATGTACCTCTCTGAATCTAATAACGAACCAATCACATTCTTAACTAATTTTGTGCATTCTCTTACTATGTTTTATTTTCTATTTTTGTATTTATTATTTGCTATTATCATTTATATCTCATTATTCTTTTCATTTTCGTATGCATTACATGCAATGTAAATCTTACATATAAGACATAAAATTGATGAAAACCTTACACTGTGACAAAAAAACATAATTTTTGAACTCACCATCTATATTACTTGTCTCATCTGACTCAATTTCTGAATTCTAGGAGTCAAGTTTAGACAACTTTCCATTTATAAGACGTTCCAAAAAGTCTTAGACTTTATGCTCTACAACAACATTATGTACAAAAAATATATACACATTTAACAATTTATAGATATGAATAAATATACTGTGATAGCAAACTTTACCTTTGAAAAGCTTGCAGGTATATTATTTCTTTGCATACTGACACTAAACATGTCGGTGTTGGCTAGTATCGCCAAAGTCCTGATGTCCATTGCAATGGACATCAAACTTTGAAAAAAATCCTGCTAATTGGTAAAAAGAGTTTTCATCAAAATAACTTGAAACACTATCACCTGTAACAATAAAGATTATTCTAAGAGCAAATTTGTTTGACTTGCATGAGCATAAACTGATATTTTTGATGGAAACTGGGCGCTTACTCTTCCCTCTCACCAATTGCTTAGCCCTGCTTGTCTTGTCTGAGGTCTGTCACTTTTTCAGAACATGCTCAAAGTCATGAATTGGTTTAGACTAGATAATCAAGATCCAATGAGCAACCAGCAATGGTGACATGCCTCAATCACAGTGTTTTCATTGGTTTAGAGCAACAAATATGTCATGTCCATTCAAATGGACGCAGGGGCTGAAGGGGTTAAGGCAAACCAGCCTTTGAAAATTAAAGATACGAAGCAAAATGACCTTCAAGATGATCCAAACACACCGAAATTACGCGTAAACAAATGAAACGTGGACATTTGGCTGATTTGAACACGTATTTTTATGCAGGATGTAATAAAAGCTTTTACAGAGACAATATTTTCTGTCTTTCGACATGCAAATTTAGAGCTGCCAAACTAATCGAAATTTGATTTTGATTTCAGTTTTCATGCCAAAAAATGTCCAAACTCTGTAGTGCAAGCCATCAGAGTTTATTTTGGTAATTTTTTTTAATATAAATAAGTATTTCTTTTATTTTTCATATATAGAGAGATTGCAGGACAGCTTGGTACATCGTTTATTTTGGAAATATTTATGTTTTTCTATGTATTACACATGAATTTGACATTCAAAATATATTTATTTTATTCATTTTGTTCATTGCAAAACAGTTGTAGGATACCTATTTGAAGCCTAGATTCATTTTCAAAGCTAGAAACTGCTAGAAAATAAATGCATTGTGTAACTAAATAATCTTTTGAATAATCGTGATTTCAATATTGGCCAAAATAATTGTGATAATGCTTTTTTCCATGATCGAGCAGCCCTAATGCAAATTCCTACAAATTATAATGCGTCTAGCTTGCTGGAAATCTCGGACATGGTGAATATGAGGTTGTTCTGGCTCGTCAAGGCAACATGACAGAAATGCACCAGCCTCTCCATGAAACCAGTCTGGGATTGTCTGCAGGATATTGAAGCTTGGTGGACATTAATTACTTTAATGACAAGGAAACAGAGGAAATAGTGTTTGGGCACCTGCGAGTCCTCCCTGGTTTGTTTTGAGAGTTCTGGCAGTCTATTTTAAACCAGTCGTTTCTGAACTAAGAGCTGTTTTTAAGTCTTGTTTTGATCATTTAAGACTTTTTTTTTCCCAGGTTGCACGCTGGAACTATGACTCATGCTTTTATTCGTCCTGTTTGGATTACTGAGATGGATTCATGTTGGAGTGAGTCAGCCCTTTTTCTCGTGTCTGCACCTTGTTCAGAAGGCAGCTGCACTCCAATAGCTGCTGGTGCATTCAGGAGCTCATTTTAAAAGTTAAGTTTGGTTTTTAATCGTCAAATGTTTTTTTTCTGCCTTATCTCTCTGAGATTCTTCACTCCTCACTAGGGATATAACAATTATCGGTAAAATGATTAACCGTGATAAAATTCCCCACGATTAGAAATGACGTTTCAAATTTTAATTAATTAATCGTTCAAACCATGATTGATTTTTGCACTTTGAAAAACCCCCAGTGATGCTGCTCATTGGCCGGAAAAGCAGCAGCAGTCTCAGTTTGCATCGTTTAATTTATGAAAATATGACAGAAGGCAACAAAGGCGCACATTCGCGCGAGTAAAACGTGCATTTGGGGCTTGTCGCGCCAGAAAATTCGCATCAAACACGCCATCCCAAACAAACGTGCGTCTATTCGTGTCTGTACATTGACTTCACATGTAATTTATTCGCGTCCGGTGTGAACACAGGGTAAGACTAATGTGTCTTTCTCCTTTCCGTTGTTTTGGTTTTAAATCTCGCTGGACCTACTGTCGGGGGCCGGCGCAGATTACCATTCAGCCAATCAACGCATGTCGTCACTTCAATCTCATGCTGAGCAAAGCACGATTGGCTGGTAACGTCACATGGCAACAGATTCAATCAGAGTTCACTAAAAAACAGAAACTCTGAGGCAGACTGTTTTCCAGGCAATAATAGGAAATGCTCAAATAATCGCACATTTGCCCTTTATTAGGATTTTTGATCGTACGTTGTACAAAGGCCAAATAAATATGCTAATTATCGTACACCTGCCAACACTGAACCTTATCAAAACTTAGTTTCTTTATTTGATATATATAATTTTTTTTTTTTTATTAATTCACTGATATATATATATATATATATATATATATATTTTTATATATATATTTTTTTTTTTAAGTGCATCTTTTTTAAATTAAGTGCATTTTTAAAATAAATATTTTCAGCCTACTTTGTACTGGGAAAGTTTCCCCTCCTCTGCTGGGTTGCAGCTTTTTCTAGCTGACAGCGGGTTGAAGTTGTGACATGTTTCCAGTCATTCAAACACGGGAAGTGAGACTTGTCTTCAGGCTCATCAGTTAACCCAGCAGGCATGTCATTGAGCTGTGGGTGGAGGATGAGCTGGGGTGAAGCCATGCAGGTGCAGAGAGGACATATAATCCCCCTTCAGAGAGGATGTTCAGGTGGTTCGAACCAAGAAACCTTTCTCTGAGAGGTGGCAGTGCGAACCGCTGCACATGACTGGGTCTGCCGAGGAAAACTGCTGAAGAACCACTCAGTGGTAGTAGTAGCAAAGTATCATCCTTGTGTACTTTCCACCTCAATACTCGGCTCATGTCCAGCCACGTGTGGCTGACAACAAAACAAAAGATCTCTAAACGTTTCTCTTTACCTCCCCCTTCTTTGTGGAACGCCGACTTCTAACAGATCCCTGATGCTGCTGTGCCAAACAGAAAAGCTGATATCGTTTTAATGATACTTCATTGTTCTCTGCGTCAAGAGGCAGCGGGAAGAAGACAATAAGAGGATTATAAAGGAAAAGTAGAGAAAGTGCTCTTTAAAGCTCTTGTTAGGAATTTGTGTGCAACTATAATTATGAAGATAGGAGGCCTTGAAGATTTAGAGGAGACGGATAAAGAGAGTGCAAAAACGCACAATGAATTCAAAATCTGCTTTTTATATGTCAGCATTTGATGCTTTGAAAAAGAATCCTGTCTTCAAAGAAATATTTACTTGACTTGATTAGATTTATAGGAGAAATACACTAAAAACAGTCTAGAAAAGACCAACAGAGGAGCAATTTAACAAGTGGATATTGAATACAATGCAAAATGATTTCATACATTTCAGGAAAACTGATATTTGGCCTCCAATAAAAGTTCCTCATGGGCTCTTCTGGCCTCTTAAGTTCTCCTTTTTCCAAAATGTAAACAACTTTATAAGCACTTTATAACAACCACAGCTGAACAAAGTCTGCACATTAACACTATTGGTTAAATTAATCGCATTTCATTTGGATTTGACAAGTAAAACAAGTCCACTTTCACTCCAGTTTAACAAGGTTGTCAAATATATAACACCATTCAATGAGATGATCAGAATTTCGGGTTCGAGTCCCCAACGTGACACCAACGTTAACCCACTGTGGGCCCCTGGGAGGGGGCCCCAACCCACCGCTTCCAAGGGGCTGAGGCATGGCAGCCCACTGCTCTCTGGTCAATCCAGAGATGAGCACAATGCAGAGCCTGAATTTCCCAACTGGGATTAATAAAGTATAGCAGTAATGATAATGATAAAGAATGGATTCATTTATTTTCAACCTCCTCGTACAACAAGGCAACAAACAGGCCACAAATCCACAGAACATCATCAAGCTGCTACAAGAACGCATTTACAATCTCAAGTCAAATTTATTAACACAAAACTACTAAATATAAGATTTTCTTTCAGCTAAGGAGGCACTTGAAGGAGCTGTATCATATATTATGCTTTTCACACATTCCAAATGCCATCAACAGGCATATACTCTATCTATCTATGATCTATCGATCTACTCTATGATCAGCAATGTTCCTCCATACTGCTCTTCTAATGTAATCCTTGGGTCCTGAGTGGGAAGCGTCCATAATTTACTGGAAACTACATCATTTGGTATCTTTTGTAGCCTTAACAGTAGAAGATATCACATCCCAGATGCGCGTCCATGCGCGTCCACGACACCACGGAAGCTGCAGCAGACCAAACTAGATGAAATTGCGCGTTCTTTCCTTCTTTCTTTCTCTCTTTTTCTTTCTTTCTTTCTTTCGTTCCTTCTTTCTTTCTTCCTTCCTTCAATAGCCAGCCCCTCTTGTGTTTGTCTGCAGCTCGGTTGTACAATGTCAACAACAAATTTCTTCTTCTACGCTTGAATTATCGGCAGAGCAGACACTGAACGCGTGCTCTGACCTGGTTTGGGAAAAAAAATCTTTTTTTTTCTTTTTGTTTATTACAAGCAACTTTTTAAAAAAAAACTTATTTTAAGAGTGGCCAAGATTTTTTTTGCTTGTAACAAGCAAAAATATTCTGCCAATGGAACAAGTAAAATTTTCTTAATAAGATATCTTGAAATAAAATGCATTTGTCTTAAAACAGGTTCCTATATCTCACTGAAATGTTTCTCTTTAGGTAGTTTTGTCTTATTTTGAGTGTGATGAGATACTTTGACTAGAAATTAGAAAAATATACTTGGTAAGATTTGAGTTTTTGGAGTGTGCCCTGTACTGAAGGGCTGTAGAACGTCCTGCTGGACCTGTTTCAGTCTTTGTTACAAACAATGGGTTGGTTTGAAAGAAATTAATGAGCAGTAATGTTTTTGTAGTCATTTTTGAGGAAAAAATATTTTTCCTGAACGCCAGTTGGTGGATCTGTGTATAAATCTGAGCCGGGCCCTAAAAATAAGGATAGAGTCCTGAAAAGCTGCTCACCTAATGGGTCAGAAAACAAATAAACAGCAATAAGGTGAGAAGGGGCATAAAAATGAATGAATTCCTCACTGGGGTCACTTTGTCTGCTAGTGCGAGTGTGTTTTTCTGCTTCTAATGTGTGTGCCAGTTAATGAACCCTCCAGAGCTGAAGTGGGAGGCCCCCACCACTCTTTTACAAGATAATTTTACAGCCGCAGTGAATCTCCAGGAAAGCCATCAGTGTGTGTCTGAGTGTGTATAAAGGCATATGTGCGCTCCCACCAGGTTTTGTCTGCATGATTTATAAGGCCGTGTGGGTGGCTGCGCGTGTTTGTGTGTGTGCGTGACCTGAAATGATACCCTCCCATTTTACTGTCAGTAGCAATGCTCTCAAACCAAAACAGAGAAAGGACTAAATGAAGTAAAGAATCCTAAAAGAGGGTGGCTGTAAGTCACACGGTGACAAGCTGAGGGGGTGCCATCACTGCTGTCCTACAGAGACATCTTCACCACCGTGTTATTGGATTATCTTACTCAGAAGGGAGCAGCACGTAAAAGTGAACAATCATGTAATCGAAAAGATTAAAGGCCTCCTACGGTGGCTCAATAATTGTGCTTTGGAGGAATAAATATCCCGTAAGCAAGCGGAGACGCATCTGAAGGAAACAATGTAATCCCCCTTTTCACACTCGCACCTACACTGCAAAAACAGTCTGTCTAACCATGTTTTACAGGCTTCAGCAAAAACTGTCTCAATTTGAGAGTAATATACTTGACAAGACCAGAATGTGTAATATTATTCATTAATCTAGTTTTCAGAGTACGTCGTTTAGTTCATACTTAGTAAGTGACTCTTAAAATTGTATATTTTATTTGCATATTAGGGTAAATTATCTCACTAATTTGATCATTTTGTGTCTTTTTAGCTGTAAAAACTTGTTATCAGACCTCCTGTACCAGTTCAGACACACAAGTTTCTTATAATAAGAAAAAATATCTAGATGTTAGAAAAGTGGAAACCTGCTTAAAACAAGCTGTGGAAACTCAATTCAAGTTTCTTATTAAGTGATAAACACTTCAAACTAGTCTGGTGATGCTGATTTTTAGTGTTGCTGTTTTTAATTTTAAGAGAAAAGATCTTAAAACAAGAACAACTGAGCAGGATTTCCAGAAGTGATGTCATAGGTGAACATCTACCAGTCTGAAACGGGGTCTGGGTGGGGGAGCAGGTTGTTTCGTACTAAGAAGATCATGAGTTCAAGCCCCAGGTCATCCAAACCGATCAGACCTTTGGCAAAAGGGTCCTTCACCAAACTTCGTTCAGGTACATGCGGGTTTGGAGGTTGGTGGGTGATGTGCTGCTCCTTCACAAATGCTGCTTTACAAGAAAGGCTTTTTAGCTAATTTGAAAAAAATGATCTTATTTTGAGATTTTTTTTTTTAATTTAAAATGAGAAAGAACAAAACTCAAAAGAAGCATTACCAGACTAGTTTTGAGGGATTTTTCACTAAATGATGGACTTAAAATGAGTGTTTTAAAACTTGTTTAAAGATATTTCTGTCCGAGCCTCCATATTCTCTTATTTTAAGAAATCTTAGCAAGTGTAATTAACTGACTGCATGGACAGATAATTTCACTTGATTAGAGTCTGATTGTTCTTACTTTCAGTCTTTTTAACTTGTATTAAGAGCACTAAATTTTGCAGTGTACTCTGCGCAGCCCAGCACCAATTTGTTTGTGTTCACGTTACTATTTTTACAGTAGATACACTTTTACTGTAGCACATATTCTGCTGTGGTTCTGATAGAGCCGTGTAGGACTTAAAATGGGGACGTATCCAGATTGTAAGCCACTATTGGCCAGATTCTGACATCACGGGATGAGTAGAGAGTGCAACTCCAGACCCCGCCATCTTTAAAAACCCCAGCTGCAACCAGAGAAAATATTTACAACAGCAGGAAGAGAAGAGTTGGAATCCTGAAAATCAATAAAATAAAAAACAAACAGCAGAGTGTGTATGTAGGTCGCAAACAAACCTCGCTGTAACGAAGCCGCCCACGCTAAAGATGGCCTCAATTGTAATCAAGGTTATTATAGTTAACTAAAAATAACAAAAAAATTAAAACTAAAATTAAATAAACATTTTCGTTAACTGAAATAAAAATAAAAATGACAGTTTAAAAAAAGATATCTAACTGAAACTGTATTGTGTCTTTACAAAACTAAAACTAACTAAAAATATTGCAAAAACATCCTAAGTGTCTCTCGCTGCTGTTGAACTGCCAGTAAAGCATTCATGTCATTCTGTTTCTTTTGTCATTCGTTGGATGAGTGTATGTGACATCATATGTGCAGGAGGGAACCCAGCTACTGTTTTATACTTTCAGCTTTCCCACTAATAAATCTTATTAAAAATGTAGAAAAACATCCACAAATGGTCCTTTGAACAAAGCAGAGAAATTTCCAGGCATATTTGCAGTTTTGGGGGTATTATTTTTCCAAAGCTGACATTTGACCTGAAGTAACTTGTTATTCTCATCATACATACAGTACAACAGGCTTACACCAAATACAACAACAACAAACACTCATACTATTGTCTGCATGACTGTGAGTGTGTGTTTATTAGCTGCTTGTGTGTAAAGTTAGAGAAGGAAAACAAAAACATAAGCTTGTGCAGAACATGTTGGCTGTAGTCCTCACACATGCTCCACTGGTTAGACAATACCAGGACTGAAAGCCAGCAGCAGGATGCCCGGTTGAAGCTGCAGTTTGTGTACACCAGAGGCAACTGTCCAGCTCACACAGGTCTGTCAGTGTTTGTTTTAATCCCCCCTGCCCGCCCCCCTCCACAGGCTTGCACTTCACCTAACGTTGCATGACCTCAGCCTCACTCCAAAATACATTTTTCCATGTCAAATGAAGACAGCCTCGCTGCAGATCCAGACAGATGATGACATCTGCTTTCTCTTTGTTTAAACCGAGCATCTTACGGTTCATAGACACCAGCTCACACCTGATCCCGTAGCTATTAAGCCCTTCCAAACACACCTAAGCTTCAGAATGACAAAGGAAGAGCAGCTATTTCAGTTCAGATACTAAAATCCATCCTACAATTATCAATGCTGCATAAGAAAGTTCTACCACGATATGTACATGACTGAATGAAGTGTAAGATGAGACAAGTTTTTACAAATGATAATGAAATGTCAAAAAGAAAACGAACCGATTAGCTGAAAAGTTTGCTGTGCCGGGGAGATCTAATAGTGTCAAACCATGGATCCAAGTAGCACGGACAATACCAAAAAAAATCACTGTAGCAGATTAGGAGCCGACAGAATCCAGGACCTCCAAAATCAACTGCCCAGTCAACCTGGTCAGTCTGAGGATGAAGGACCTATTTCACTGTAATTTGCAAGCCAATCGCATCATAGAAGAAAGATGTAGGGTTGCACGTTTCAAAATGTGGGTAGAAATGATCAGGATCCTGGAGGGGGCATGGGAGTTCGCCCAACCAGTCTACATGTGCTTTGTGGACTTGGAGAAGGCGTTCAATCCTGTCCCCCGGGGATTCCTGTGGGAGGTGCTCTGGGAGTACGGAGTGCCGGACCCCCTTGTTCGAGCTGTCTGGTCCCTGTATGATCGGTGCCAGAGCTTGGTCCGCATTTCCGGCTGTAGGTCGAATCCATTCCCGGTGAGAGTTGGACTCCGCTAGGGCTGCCCTTTGTCACCGATCCTGTTCAGAACCTTTATGGACAGGATAGGCCAGCCGAGGTGTTGAGGGGATCCAGTTTGGTGGCCTCAGGATCGGGTCTCTGCTGTTCACAGATGATGTGGTTCTGTTGGCGTCATCGGGCCGTGATCTCCAGCTCTCGCTGGAGCGATTTGCAGCCGAGTGTGACGCGGCCGGGATGAGAATCAGCACCTCCAAATCCGAGACCATGGTCCTCACCCGGAAAAGGGTGGAGTGTCCTCTCTGGGTCGGGAGCGAGCTCCTGACCCGGGTGGAGGAGTTCAAGTATCTCGGGGTCGCGTTCGGGAGTGAGGGAAAATTGGAGCGGGAGATGGACAGACGGATCGGTGCGGCGTCTGCAGTGATGAAGACTCTGCATCGGTCCGTCGTTGTGAAGAAGGAGCTGAGCCAGAAGGCGAAGCTCTCGATTTACTGCCCATCCACGTTCCTACCCTCACCTTTGGCCATGAGCTGTGGGTCATGACTGAAAAAACAAGATCGCAGGTACAAGCGACCGAAATGAGTTTCCTCCGCAGGGTGGCCAGGCTCCCTTAGAGATAGGGGGAGGAGCTCGGTCATCCGGGAGGGGCTCAAAGTAGAGCC
This sequence comes from Atherinomorus stipes, assembly GCA_023101725.1. Classification (NCBI taxonomy): domain Eukaryota; kingdom Metazoa; phylum Chordata; class Actinopteri; order Atheriniformes; family Atherinidae; genus Atherinomorus; species Atherinomorus stipes. The sequence goes on from JALJCO010004457.1 coordinate 158,541, forward strand.
GCTGCTCCTCCGTATAGAGAGGAGCCAGATGAGGAGGCTCGGGCATCTGGTCAGGATGCCTCCTGGACGCCTCCCTGGTGAGGTGTTCCAGGCACGTCCCACCGGGACCAGACCCCGGGGGAGACCCAGGACACACTGGAGGGACTACGTCTCCCAGCTGGCCTGGGACGCCTCGGGATCCCCCCAGATGAGCTGGCAGCTGTGGCCGGGGTGAGGGAAGTCTGGGCTTCCCTGCTTAGGCAGCTGTCCCCCCAGACCCGATCCCGGATAAGCGGAAGAAGATGGCATGGTACGGGTAGAAATTATCCTTACAGCGCAAGACTTTTACAAACAGGTTTAAATGGGAATGCAAGTCATTACCAGAACCGCTTTATCAGGGTCGGTGTAAACATGTTTGGTCTAATGGACTCGTAACCTGACTGAAGATATTATGTTATGCCCGAGTTGTTAAATCTTCTGAAATGTTGGATGGAAAACTGAATTGTTCTGCAATAATCAACTGAACTGTATGTGAGCGTCACCTCATTAATTATGTGAAGTCAAACACAGTGGTGGCAGCATCATCATTTGGGCTCTAATTTTACGCAACATGGACTGGGAGACCACATAGTGTGTGTGTGTGTGTGTGTGTATATGGGGGGGGGGGGGGACTAAATCCCAGTACCCCCCAAAATTTGACAGATTTCTTATATATATATCTTATATACAGTATATATCTTATTTCCTGTTTTTTTCTTTTTTTTTTACAAACTTGGAAAGAGAAAAAAAAAACATTGTACAATGTTGAAAAGTAATTTTACAACAAAAATCCAGCACCCCCCACCCCTCAAAAATGGTTTGACCCCTGCACATCTGGCATATTCCAGATAGCAGCAGTAATAGACTAACTTTGTTATTATGATAAATATTCTAAATTTAAGTTTGGAAAACTGTCAGAATCTCCATAAATAAGGAGAATAAGTGGTGTTGTGATGGATCTGGTTCACCGCTTCGGCACAACACCTGAGTCCAAAATCAGCTTCTCTCATCCAGATAAAGATGAATGTGGATTTTTAAATAGCAGCAGTAATAATATTGTTTCTGGATGCTGGGTGATAAAAACGTAAATGTAAGGCTTGAAAATGATCAGAAACTTTGTAAATAAGGAGGAAAAAGTGGGTTTTGGTGGATCTGGTGTGTTCTGCTTATCTTTCTCAAATATGGGAATGAAATTGTGTTAAACTGTAGAAAATTAAATTTATCTTGCCTGGCTGGGCAGCTCCCCGGGTGCTCAACACCCCTAAACTGTAAAACTCAAAACCCCCTACAATATAGAGTAGGGCTTTTTTTTTCCAGAGGAATCTGGAAAAACAGGGTGAAAACCTAAAGGATGAAGAGAATAGGAGCTTCTGTGAAACTAAACATGAGGTAGTGTTTCAGCCCAAGCTCAACCCAGCTGAACTAAAAGCGTCTGCCAGGAAAAACAGATAAATTCAAGGAAAATGTGCGAGGCTTTCGGGAAAACTCCATTTTATACAACAAATAAAAGAAAAATATCAAACTCATAGAAAATGTTTATCTTTAGGCTCTTACTGATGACTTTAGCAGGAAGCCAGATTCTTTGGAAAATAATTTACATGGTTTTACTCAGGTGCTGCGGCCGTTTTCTAAAAGATATTTCAGTTGACCGAATTTCTCTGCAGCAGATGGAAAGGAAGAACAAAACGAGGTTGAGGCATGGAACCACCGTGAGGACAGAAACCACTGATGCATATCCCCTTCTTTTACTTTTACCTTCATTCTTCCACTGACATGTTTTCTGAACAGCAGCTTTTCACGTTTACAGGGTTAAAAACTGGAATTTGTTCAGCTACTACATCTCAAGGGGACTCCAGAAGTCTTACAAGGACGGACAGAAAATACAACCTGATGCCTTTTAATGCAACTTCCTGTGAATCGCATCTCTAACCTAAGTTTTTTTAGTTATTGGACAACCGCAAAGTTTATAACAGCAGAGTTAAAATAAACTGTATGACTCCCCTTATATCCACATCAAATGTAGCTCAGATTCCTTCAGCTTGACCCAAAACACAATTTGAATACGTTTGTAGTTTGAGCACAGCAGGACTTGACAGAAAAAAAGTAAAGGACTTTGTGCAGAAGCAGCCAGATGACGGCGATCACGGCTGCGTGCCGTCTTTGCTACTATCCGCGGTGCTTCGCCTGTGATTGGCTTGTGCTTCCACCTAGTCAGTCCTTTGATGTGAAATCGGCTTCTTGTTTGTACTCGATCAGAATGTGCGGATCACAAACGCAATTGGAGAAAAATCTTGAACTAACTATTTCACTGTCGCCAAGTGGTGCTAGTTGGCAACACCAGATCACAGCAACTATGCTAAGCTAAGCTAAAGTCAGTGTTGCCAGATTCAGTCGGTTAGAAAACGCTTCTGCCCACTTGTCCAACTCAGGGGACTGTGGGAGGAGGCTAAATTTCACCCAGGGGTGGCATAAGGCATCACTTCTTTCACTGTGGTTCCCGTGCTTGCATAATTCCTTCATCAACAGTCAGTTCAGAACTTTCTTTCCTGATCACCGGCCCATCAAACACGCTAACCTGCAGCTACCTGTCAGAGACGACGTGAGGAAACACCTCTCTAAGATTTCAAACAGAAATCTTAGTGTAAATGCAAACATACAGCCTCCCCTCCTTCCTCTTTATTCACATCTTGCTGCATCTGACGTTTCGCGGCAACACCTCCAAAGTTTCCGATCTCAGAGACTCCGATCACTTTGACAAACTGTTAGTTTGATGCCATGGGAATAAGAACGAGTTGGATACCCGCTACCTTTCACAATATCACAGGAAAACTCAACATCTGATGCTCAACACCATCTTTCTCTTGCATCTTCAGACAATTTCTCCTTCACGCTGAAGGATAAAACAAGAAGGTCACTGAAGAAGAAGAGTGAAAACTCCGTTCTACGCTGTCTCTGCGATACTAACAAAGCCTTTGATAAGTTTCAAAGAAAGTTTTTTTTGGCATGTGGAGGCAAACTGAGAAGGCACCAGGATGAAACATTTGGAGGTCATAAATACATATTAGTGCTCTGGTGTGATGAGAGGAAATGATGAGTGGATGAGAAACTTCAATTACTCGTTCCTCTGTGGTTCTTTTTAATCTCAGAGAGGCAATAGAGGATAAAAATACAGTACGAGAGATATGAAACGTATTCAGCATGTGGGGATGACATGTTCTGAGTGATAAAGCGTGAACGTCCTTGGATGTATTGTTGCCATGATGATTCTAAAATCCCTTAGAGAGAAATAAACAACATAGTGGTAAGGTGGCACTGGACAGAACTGGGATGGGCCTGCAGCTGCTGATGGATGCCAAGGTGTGCAGTCTCTCTGAGGGGCTGTTGTCCATAATGAGAGTTTCAGGGAGTGAGGAGCTTTAAATTAAAGCATTACTGGTGAGTGTAAATAAAAATTAATAAAGTTACTGACATATTCCCAACCCACATTATTAAATGGAAGCTTAACCCTGCTGATGATTACTGAACTCAAGTTCTTGTTTTCGTTTCTTTATTGTCCCACATCTAAACCACCTTGGGAAATAATTTTCTCTTGGAAAAGATCACTAAGTAGAAAAAAATAAAGGCTTTCCTTTGTCTGTGGTTCAGCTCATTTCTTTCTTTTTTTTTTTTTTAAAATCTACTCTTGCATTCGGATACCTGCCCCTCCAGGATCCACAAAAATCACATGTGGTGTGCCTCAGGGATCAATCTTGGGCCCAGTGCTTTTTAACCTGTACATGGTCCCTCTTAGTGGGGTCATCAGGAGACATGGAGTCAACTTTCACATTTAGGCTTAGGAACTAGGGACCTTGGACCTCAGTTCCTAGAACATTTTTAGCTCCTACTCCGAGGCAGGGTCTTTTCAGAAAGTACGCCGAAGTGCGACTCAACATAATATCCTCCAAAGGAGTCAAAGTGATGCAGAAACTTTACCGGTGAGTAAATGCACATATATACTTCCAGAAATAAGGTCCAGGTAGAAAAAAAGAGAAAGTTATCCTTTAACAATGATCTATTACATCCATAACTGTAATGTCATCATAATCCAGGAAGAGACAAGAGTGACAAAATCCTGTACGTTTGTGTTGAACACACGTAACCATGCCAACAGGCCAGGGTTGTAGAGAAAGCCATCATTGATTTAGGACTTGAACAGCATCTATTGGGTTTGACTTGAGTATTTCAGCTGAAATTTATTTTTGTTCAGCAATATTTTAGGTTATTTGTAACATAAGAGTCTATTTTAGGCCAAAATTGATGTTTGTGATGTTCAGATACTGAAATCTCAACAAACTGCAGGTGCAAAGCAAACTAAAGTTTAAAACTAAATTCTGTCCATGGCTTCCTTTATTTTAACCAAAGAGACCCACTCCTCCATAATTCCCCCCAACAAGCTTCCAGCCCAGTTTGTTCAAGTTTATCCTGCACTCTGATCTCAGACATGCCTGCACAGGGTGATATAAAGCTCCACTATCCATGGGATGTTTCTTTCTTAAAGAAAACCTTCTATTTACTTTTTAGAAAATTCACTTGCTCTGCAACCTTTGTCATTATGAAGATGCAGAGATGCTCTTTGTACTACAGACTTAATCCTGTAGACGCTCACTCCCTTCCACACATGGCTTGAAAAAAGTAAACAGAATAGAACATGATTTCTTCACAAGCTTTAGAGATTTTTTTTTCCCCTCTAGTTTTCTACTTTGATGTTTCTTAGATATACAATCACTAAAGTGAGGAGATGAGAAAAGGGCTGTATGGACATTTTCCCTTCTTTCCAATGTTAAGATCATTGTATTTTCCTGGAAGATGAGTTTTGCTTTCTGATGTGCTACTTTATCACAGGAGCTGTTACCAGACTTCAAACTCTCAGGAAACTCTCGGATGCGCTCAGTTAAAGTGGACATGATGTTCAAAGAATGATTGGCTATACAGTGTTCAAAGAGTCCCATGGAAGCATCCAGCATCATCCGTGTATGGGAAACTAATGTGATGTCTTTATAAGCCACAAAAGTTAAACAAATCCAAGAACCCGTCCTGACTTTCTACTGGTTGGGATTGAACAGCGACCTGCTGGTTTCTGTGGAGCGAAGTGAATTTCTTTTTGCATGTCGCCATCTTTGCTGCATCACTACCAGAAAACACAAATATGGGCAAAGAGAGGGGGGGCTGTGGGCGTGGTTCCTATAACCTTTTCAGGAATGGGGACGTTTTTTTGCACATTCGGACATACAGGAACTAGGGACCTCGGCCCTCAGTTCCTAGAACCTTTTTAGCTCCTACTGCGAGACAGGGTCTTTTCAGGGTTCCATAGGAACTGAAATACATAGATGTTTGGTGATTGGTAGAACTGGCAAGCCGCGCCCCTTGCGCGAGGTCCGCTTCTTCCAGCCCTGCCATATTTAAAAAGTCCCAAAGCTGTTTACCTGTTTAACCGTTTAACGAGATCGTAATAACAACAAGAACTATTACAATAGGAGTGTACCAATTTATTATTAAATCAATTTTTTAATGTCCAAAAGCAATTATTTTGTACTAATTTAATGACCCAAATACAGCTGCAAAGTGTGGCAGTAGAATCTGCACCTGCCGCCTGGACACTTTAGTGGTCGGACCATCCACTAAATTGTCCGGGTGCACAAGTCGTTATGCGATACACATGACCATGATGAGGAAAGCTGCAAAGTTAGCTTTTATAATAGCTTTGAATAAAAGAGATGAGAAACCCAAATACAGTTGCAGATTGTGTTCGTACAATCTGTGCCTGCTGCCCAGACACTTTTGGGGACGAACCCTGGTTCGTCCCCTTAAGCTGCTACAGCAGCTTCATTTACAGATCTCTGTAAATGTAGGTTTCATCTGTTAGTTTGTGCTCAGACAGACATCACACGGCACAACTCCTTTTGTTCCACAGCAGTGCCTTTAACAAGAATGTCTTTTACACTCTTTAATATTCTATGATTATATCATCATGAATATTCATTTCCTACGAGACCGCAAACTGAACAAGGTGACAGTGGCTCCTCATTTTCATCTTATTAAACTACAGTCGTATCCTTAACAATGAAATATTACCTCTTTAGTATCATAAATTAATCACAATCCTTCAATAACATTGTTTTGCTTTGATCCTTTAATGCTTTCTGGTGTCTCTTAATGAAATACAGCCTTTACTTTTCACCACAGAGGTATTAAATCTATGCAGTGATACAGTTAATAACTGTGATTGTCATTAATCCAACTTGTTAGGGACGTCGGCTATTTCATGTGTGGAAATTAAACTGTAATTGCTCCATTAAAATTCTGTCATCAGGATACATCAAACAGTATTTTATTGTAATTACATTAGATTCACAAAAGGAAAAAAAAAGAGTGGGACAGCAGGTTTTTAATTCACTGCGATGTCTCATCACAGGTTGCAAATATACGACTGACAGTTTGACAAAAGGAGTCATTGTTTAATGCAACAGTGGATGAGGATGTACCGCTTTATCACTTTAATGACTGCGATGAGCAGCAGGTGATTATTCAATGTTTTTCATGGTTTCAAAAGTATTGGTTTCCATGTGAACGGAGAAATGGACAGATGTAAGGATGTCTCACAGGTAATGTGACTTCAAGATGTTTCAATGACAAAGACTGAAATTATCAATCAACAAGGGATTCATTTATTCTGCTGGTGAAGACGGAGCTGAAAAATGCTGCCAAAAACACTCGCAAAGGACATTTAATCTGGGCTGGGACACCACCGCTCCATTTAAGCTACCCGAACGGTTTCCAGCGGAAACCAAACTTCTACGAAGCTCCTGGAGAGCAATGTTTGCTTATGAAGAATCATTAAATTACAGTCGAACACTGCTTTCCTCATTTATTATTATTTTTTCACTTTTTCTATTTAATTATTACAAATGTTTCTGACAGAGCCAGAGATTTAAACCATAGATTGATGTCGAAAGTCAACCAACTCAAAATCTATAAAAACACAACCCCGGAATTATGCTTTGGGCCCTCAGGTCTTGCAAACTGTTAACCGGGTTCTCCAGTTAAGAACGTTCTTAAGACTTATGAACGACCTTAACCCCGTGTTCACAACGGACGCGTCCATTCATGTACGCACCTATATTTCAACGCGCGGATGCTGGATGTTTACTCGCTTCATTCGGGCGTTTTTTTTCGCGTGAATGGAGCGTATAGTACGTGCGAATAAGACGCCTTATTTGCGCATCAGGTTGAACTTTCTGGAGTGAGGGATGGTGGTTTGTCACACATCAGTCACCTCAGTCAGGTGAACGTGGCAGAACCCGGTTATTTTAGTACTTTGAGAGAGTTGCGGCGTTGTACCTGCTTTGGAAGTCGGAAAAACGAAGACGCCGGCATGTTTGGATCCACCAGATTCTCCAGAGAGGCTCTGAGCTCGGTGAATTTCATCACCTGATCTAGGAGTTACGTCTGGATGGCGGGCACTTCCAGGGGGATTTACTGAGCCCAGTTTGATGATCTGTCGGGGAGGATCGGTGCTGCATATCCCTCCAGGATACAAACTACAGGCGCTGTATTCCAGCTGCTGAGCATCTGTCCATCTGTCTTCGGTGAGTAAGCTAGCTGCAACTACTTAGCACTCCCTGAACCCCCACTCTTATATTCTATTATGCACTGTGGGTTTGAGAGGACTGTAATTTCATCTGTGTTGTATGTCTACCATACAACACTTTGACAATAAAAATGAGTTGAGTAACCAACAACCTCAGTTTATTTATGTAGCGAGGATAGAGCCGCATATTCCTCCGGGAACTACAGTTGCTCTATTCCAGCTGCAGAGCGTCGGCGGGGTGACATTTAATCCCGTCAAATACCGGGATGTTCGCACCAGCCCAGTGAAGCAAATACCAGTTTGTTTGCTCAGAAAGTCTGCTGTATTTAAGGAGGTGAGTACACAACCAAACTATGTAAAACTATGGCCCAGCTGAAAACGTAGGTCTCAGTTTGCATCACGATGCAGAGACAACAGCTTGTGTGGCAAAAACATTGCCCTACATTAACCGGTAGATGTGTTTCTTGTTTGTCTAAGTCTTGAAGCAGCGCCACTTCTGGCAAAGAGGGGAATACGCTATTCTAAGGTTTGACTCATTTAACTATATGCAGTATAAAAGCCAAGTCAGACCGGAAGTGCAATCTGTCCCCAGTCATACAGGCTGCTGGGCAATTAGGTGTGAAAATGACCTGAAAGAAGAATCTGTAGCCCACGAACAGTCCACGGTCCAACTGCAAATGAAGAAAATTTGGCTATTTGAGGATAAAATTGCCAGCTAAGTGTTTTTTTTTTTTTTTTTTGGTTCAATGCTATGAGGCCTGAACTTACTTCAAAAAAATGAACATTTGCTGTTTCATCTCATGCTGCAGTAATGAGCTCCAAGGGTACTAAGCAGTACAGATCTTAAGAGAGGCGGAGCCTATGGGACTACTTAAAAAGATCCACTTTGATGAGTAAGACATAAATGGAAGAATATAAGAGTCGCTACACAGTCTCTGTGTTATTTACGGTTATTTCAAGCTTTAGTTCAGAGACCTCAGGAAATTGTTTCTCTTTCAAAAAACAAGCTTTATATTAAACTCTGGTATGAAAACAATAAAGAAAAGCGAGGAATGCCTTTAAGTCTAAGACTCTGGTCAATGAAAAGACATCACTGAGTTTTAAATTCACATTTAAATTGATGCCTTTAATTACAGCAGCAGTTTTAGGGTTTGCCAGTTAGTAAAGTAGTTTATTTACAGTGGTATGAAAAGGTTTGGGCACCCCTGATCATTTTCCTTTATAAATTATTGGTTGTTTGGATCAACAGTTTCAATTAAATATATCACAGAGCAGATGAACACAGTGATGTTTGAGAAGTGAAATGAAGTTTATAGGATTTGCAGAACGTTTACAATAATTATTCAAACAAAACTAGGGAGGTGTATAAATTTGGGCACTGTCATTTTATTCATTTAAATACCTTTAGTACTAATTATTGGAACACAATATTTGTTTGGTAAGCTCATTGACCCTTGACCTTTCACACACAGGTGACTCCAATCATAAGAAAGGGATTTTAAAGGGGAAGTTCAGAATTTTTGACATAGGGCCTCATTTGCAAGTGAGCCAGAAAACTACTTATCAGTGAAAACAGTTTCAACATATTTCATCCCGCTGTTCTAGTTCTAGGAGGTCGCTGATGCTAATGCTAGTGGAAGTCTATAGGAATCTGCTAGCCTGTCATTAAAACCAATCTTATCTGCTCCACAGAAGATCCGAGGCAAATCAGCAAGCCTATCTGTGTAAATGCCGTGTTAAACTAGTAAACTCATGTGTTAAACTGGTAAAACTAGCCTTGTCTGACAAATTCTGCATTACATATTGAGGAACTGTTTCGTACCAGCTTACTACCTATGTCAGAGGATTCTGGTTGATAGAGACATGGTGACAGTTAGTTTGATGAAAAAAGTTAAAAATTATCTTCAAAATCTTACATATCCTCATGCCTTTCAGACGTGGTCATATTTTAGACTTTATATTTGTGTAATCAGATTCCTTCATGCATGTAGCAGCAGATGACATCACTCTGCTGCCAAATACAGGAAGTAAAACTCATAAAGTTTCTCAGCAGCAACAATCAAAATGCAACGAAACGCAGGTTAGTTTATTTGTAACATTATTCTATTAACACGGCATTTCACAGATAGTCTGAAGTTAAAATTATTTGCCTTGGATGTTCTGTGGAGTGGATAAGATTGTTATTAATGACAGGCTAGCAGATTCCTATTGAGTTCCACTAGCATTAGCATTGGCGACCCACTGAAACTAGAATAACGGAATGAAATATGTTGAAACCGTCTTCAGTGATCAGTAGCATTCTGGCTCACTTATAAATGAAGCCCTATGTCAAAAATCCTGAACTTCCCCTTTAAGGTGGCCAGTTGCAAGTTTTTCTCCCTTTCGCAGTGGCAAAATGGAAGCCTCAAAACTCAAATGACCTGAAAACAAAGATTGTTCAACATCATGGTTTAGGAGAAGGATACAAAAAGCTATCTCAGAGATTTCAGTTGTCAGTTTCCACTGTGAGGAACATAGTGAGGAAATGGAAGACCACAGGTACAGTTTAAGTTACGGTCTGAAGTGGCAGGCCAAGAGAAATATCAGATAAGCAGAGGCGAAGGATGGTGAGAACAAAGTCGACCCACAGACCAGCTCCAAAGACTTACAACAAGATCTCACAGATGGTGTCACTGTGCATCGTTCAACTATTCAGCGCACTTTGCACAAGGAGATGCTGTCGGGGAGAGTAATGCAGAAGAAGCCTTTTCTGGACACACGCCACAAACGGAGACATCTGAGGTCTGCTAAAGCACATTTGAACAAGCCAGCTTCATTTTGGAGTAAGGTCAGTGGACTGATGAAACCAAGATTGAGTAATTTGGATATAACAAGGGGCGGTATACATGGCAGAAAAAGAACACAGCGTTCCAAGAGAAACACTTGCTACCCTCAGTAAAATTTGGTGGCGGTTCCATCATGCTGCGGGCTGTGTGGCCAGTGCAGCTACTGGGCATCTTGTTAAAGATGAGGGTCGCATGGATTCCAGTCAATGTCAGCAGATTCTTGAGAACAATGTGCAAGAATCAGTGGGCATGTTTACATGGAGACTTTTTTCCCTTTCGGATTGAAATCATTCTGATTGAGGATTTTAGGGCAGCTGTTTACATGGGAACTAATACATTCGGATCTGGCGCGTACATGCGCCAATATTCATTCAGAATAACCCTGCCTGACATGCGCAGAATGATTTAAATCACGTTATTTATTAAAGACGGAGGTCTACAAACAGCTGATCGTCACAGTCGTCGTGGTTTCTGCAGGACGTTAATGAAGCAGCAGCTGATCCTCATGAGCTCCTACTGGAAACAACCAAGAGGAAAAGCCTTAGAGACAGAGTTTGAGTTAAAAACAAACTTTATCGCTGTCCAGGGAATTACGTTCACAGCCATCTGTCAAAGTGAGGAAACGTCACTTGTTTCACGTTGACGTCTCGTCGAAGCATGCGCTGTAAGAGCGCAACCTCACAACTTTCTGATTCAGCGTTTACATGATACCCCGTTCGGTTTGGAGAAAGAAAATTCATTCGGTCCGGCGCTTTTCATTCGGAAAGAGGCGTTTACATCATTTTAATTCCGAAAGAGCTTTTAAACCGAAAGCAATCGGTCTATTTGGGTCCATGTAAATGCAGCTAGTGACAAAATTGAAGTTGCGCCGGGGCTGGGCCCTTCAACAAGACAACGACCCAAAACACTGCTCAAAATCTACTAAGGCAGGTGTGGGGAACCTTGGCCCTCATCCTGCAGGTCTTCCACTTTACCTTGCTCCTACACACCTGATTCAAATCCCTGAGTCTCTGTACAGAACTTGATTGGCTGTCAGATCCATTTGATTTGAATCAGGTGTGCTGGAGTGGGGAGAAATGGAAAGCCTGAAGGGACATCGGCCTTTGAGGACCAGGGTTCCCCACCCCTGTACTAAGGCATTCATGAAGAGGAAGTACAACGTTCTGGAATGGCCATCTCAGTCACCAGGCCTGAATATTTTTGAAAATTTGTGGTGTGATTTAAAGCGAGCTGTCCGTGCTCATAAACCATCAAACCTGACTGAACTGGAGATGTTTTGTAAAGAAGAATGGTCCAAAATACCTTCAACCAGAATCCAGAATCTCATTGGAAGCTACAGGATGCGTTTACAGGCTGTTATTTCTGCAAAAGGAGGATCGACTAAATATTGATGTCATTTTTCTGTTCTGTGCCCAAATTTATGCACCTGCCTAGTTTTGTTTGAACAATTATAAACTTTCTGCAAATCCTATAAAATTCATTTCACTTCTCAAACATCACTGTGTTCATCTGCTTTATGATATATTTAACTGAAACTGTTGATCCAAACAACCAATAATTAATAAAGGAAAATCATGAAAATGATCAGAGGTGCCCAAACCTTTTTATATCACTGTATAGAGCACCTTTCCCCCCAAATCACAAAGTGCTCCCTAATGAATACAAAGACAATAACACAAATAAGTACTGTACAGGACATAAAGACCATTACTGATAAAAAAAAAAAAAAAACACAAAAAAACACATGCTCAATAAGCTATTCTGATGCTTTTAAAGGGAACTGAATGAATGAATGCAGAAACAGGAAAGGTGCATTAGGGCTGCAACTTGAAAGAAAAGAGCTTTGCCGTTGTATTTTTAAAGAATCTGAAGAAAATGAAAGGATTTATTTTTGTCAAGGCAAGCAAAAAGTGAAATAAAGAAATCTAAACACGATGAAATAAAAACATGGACATTTATTTATCATTCAGACTGATGCCAACCTTTATTTTTAAATATTCCTCTGGTGGGAAAAAGCAGTTTCATATCCGCTGGCCGACACCAACTGGTCGAATAAAACAGCTAAATTTGTCAAGTTTGACCGAGCGGAGGAACCTAACGAACCAATCTTTGAGCTTACCTGGAGATAAATATCAGTTAACCATTTATTAGGGCACATTCACACCAGACTTTTTGATCCAATTTAGAGTCTGTTTGCTCAGAAAGTCTGCTTCATGTGGGGAACTGTGAATGCGCAGACAAACTCTGATTCGGACCAAACACGCGGACTCACCCCAAATGTGAAATTCAGTCTGACTGAAATTAATCAAATGCAGGAAGTGGACCACAACTGTGTTGGATTCTGCTTAGCGTAGCGTTAAGCACTGTTGGTAAACGCTACCAAAACAAACACGTATGTAGGACTTCTTTAGAAACAGCTCGTGGTCAAACATTGACCGATGACGAAGTGAAATTTTAATTGATGTAAGGGATTAGTCAGAACCGAATGAAAGAAAACTAGAGGGATTTTGGGGGAGAAGTTTTTTCTTGGTTGTTCCTACGGTATGTTTTGGCGCTGAATCCATTTCTGCCAGATGTCAAGCTGTGAAAGTTACGGTTTAGTCATGATCATTGATTAATTAGCATAACGATTGATTATTCACCAATATCAGAAATGGCTATAATTTTTCAAGTTGTGAATATATTATATACTGTATGGTTGTTTGGTATCATTGTGAAGGTGGCGTCCGTGGCTTTCCTTTAAACCCAAAGTTGTAGATTTCTGGCAAACACAGAGGTCACATGACCTTAGACTTACGCAATTGCAATAATACAATAGGTCAGAAATGCTTTTATCCATGTTTATAAATCAATATATTTCACTAAATGTGGCAACTAAATACAAACTAAATAAATAGATGTTTCTGTGCCATATCAGATACTTTAAATTGTATTGTAGTAAAACTGGTATATTTTTTACATCAGCAGAAAATGTAATATCGTGACATTCAGTGACCCGTGCATGACAATGGATAGCTGTGCTGAGCTGCTTCGGCAGAAATTCAGCAGTTTTCAGTTCTTTATCAGGAGGGACAGCTTTACCACGGAGCAGTGGATTATATTTATCAGTGAGGATGTGCAGTCGGTAAGTGTTGCTGCTGTGTAACTTATTATCTTTTGTGTAAGAGACCAGTAAACGATGGTAAACGAACAGACAAGCTGCTAATGTAGCTCCAAAAGCTAACAGTGTTTGATGAATATAAGGAGCGGACGTCTGACGTGAAGTTAACCAGAGTCCAGCCCTTTTACTCTGCGGATCCTCTCTATCAACCGTACTGTTACATTTTTATCACGTTTTTCTGTGTCGGGACATCATTTCCTTCACCTGGTCTGTCCTGATAAAACTTTGTTTTGACTTTGACGTTTGCCTCATGAACGCGCTTATAGACAGCTCTAATTCTCGTACGTATTCTCGCGACAAACAAAAGTTGGGGATAAAAAGAGGTTAAAATGAGCTCATTACATTTTCGTCCCACCCAACTAGAATTAAAAAATTTATTTGAAGATAATTTAAGAAGGATTGTGTATGTAGAACAGCAGGTTATGACACCTTTAATGGGTTTGACAATGGCATTATATTTACGTCTATAAGCCAATACACGCCCACTGCAGGTTGCCAAATACGATCTCTGTTTGGCAACAGTATGTTGGGCACAGTTAGGCTGCTACTGGGAAAAATGGTAGCGTCAACAAGTCCAGCAGCTGCTTCAGAGCCCGAAGATGTTATCCGTCTCTGAGGAGCAGTGACCTGAGCAGAGCAAAGACTGGAGTCAATTTGGGTGAAGCTACACTTGATGGACCCACATAAATGTTTTACACGGCATCAAAACACAGAAATGGCGACTTTTCTCCTGGATCGGTAAGCTAACTTGTTTGCTAACATGGCTAACGTTAGCTGTCAGTTATAAACTCCTCTACTGTGTTGGAAATGCTGCAGACTGTTGGTCACTTGCGTTTCGGCAGTGAGCCTGGCATCCAAACAGCTGGAGTTGTTTTTCTGCCGTTGCAACTACAACCTAGATAACGTGATGTCGCTGTTCTGTCCGTATTCCATATTCAACCTTTAAATATATAAATATCATTATCCATACATATATTATGATCATAATGTACATCAGCTGTGAAAATAATTTCTGCTCTCATCGCGTTATTTCTGTTGCCCTTCAATCACTCTTACTACGGTAGTAGGAGTCATTTAAGTTTGTTTTCAGACAAGCAGCATAAAAAAAGCATCCAAAGTGAAGAACTGCAGGATTTGGGTCACTTTCAACTGCCGGCATTATGGATCACCATCATTTTTCTCTACCAAGTATTGAATGAAGAGGTCAACCTGGGCTTCATGCCCACACACAAGCGCTGACGCCTCCCCCAACACAGATTCATACATATAAAACATCCTAACTACTATAAAACACAAATGTTCATAGCTGATGAGCTTTTCATGTACGTCATTAAAATCTGTCATTCACCATCACAGACGTGCACCAACATGTAGCCAGAAATAAAGCACCACACAAACCGAGCTGCCTCCCTGATGGCTGGATTACTGACTGGCTTATAATGCAATCCGCTGATTTATGGTGTAATCTAGTTCAGGGAGGGAGAGCTTCTCATACAAAGCAGCACAGAAGCCAACAGTGACCTTTGGTGTCCTCCTCAGCTTGTCAGCAAACTCTCAGGACTTCTGCAGAGACGATTAGAATGCACCACGCAGGAGAATCCCACAAAGCGGGCTGATTTAATTCACTACCTGAGCAGAATATTGATGTTGTTGATGATGATGATGATGATAGCTGTGGTGGCTCCATCATACCAAACATGAGTGCATTCATTATGTTATGAACAACAAAAGAGACTCCAGAGATTTGAACCGCTTTTAGTCAAGAAACAATCAAATTCATGGCAAGTTGCAGATATGAGCTTTCTCTGCTAACGTCCCGGATGAAGGATGCCGCTAAAGCCGGAATTTTACTGGAGATAAACGAGATGTGCACGAAGTGAAAATCAGATAGAGCCTATTTCCTTTGTTTTGAGGAATTTAGACTTCTCTAGTTTTTGGACACACATTGCCCAAATAACTAAGAATATTTTGAGATGGAGATAAAGATCCTGGTGGTTTTCTTGTCTTCTCAGAGGTCCGAGGAAAATGGGCAGACTGCCTGAAGATTGAAAAGGATCAAGAAGTCAGATCATTGCTGGTTATGCAGGATAGCATCTCTGAACACACAACACATCCAACCTGGAAGCAGATGTGCAACAGCAGCAGAAGACCACACCGGGTGCCACTCCTGTCAGCTGAGAACAGGAAACTGAGGCTACAATTCACACAGACTCACCAGAACTGGACGATAGAAGATGGAGAACCATTGACTTGTCTGATGAGTCTCCATTTCAGCTCCACATTCAGATGCTAGACTCAGAATCTGCTGGAAACATGAAAGCATGGATCCATCCTGCCTTGGATCAAGGCTTCAGGCTGCTGCGGGTGTAATGGTGTGGGGGAGGTTTTCTTGGCCCACTTTGGGCCCCTTAGTACCAACGTGGCAGTTTAACCACCACAGCCAGCACCGCCGCTAGATACATGCAGATCACCAGCTGCTTGGGGCCTCAGGTTACCAGGAGGGCCTCAACTTGATGGAAAAAAATATATGTATCATATCTTGGCACAAATACAGATGCGTGAGTGGTATGACCTCACTGTGGCTCCTCTAAAACAAGTAGTTTACTGTTACTGTGTAAAAGTCAGCGAGACGGAACACGACTCTCCTGCTGCAGCAGGTGATGTTCCTGATGTTTTGGTTTCTGATGTTCCTGATGTTCCTGATGTTTCTGTTTCTAATGTTTCTGATGTTCCTGATGTTCCTGATGTTCCTGTTCCTGACATTTCTGATGTTCCTGATGTTCCCGTTTCTGACGTTTCTGATGTTCCTGATGTTTCTGTTTCTGATGTTCCTGACGTTTCTGATGTTACTGATGTTTCTGTTTCTGATGTTTCTGATGTTCCTGATGTTCCTGTTCCTGATGTTCCAGATGATTTAGATTTTTCTGATGTTCCTGACGTTCCTGTTCCTGACATTTCTGATGTTCCTGACGTTTCTGATGATTTAGATTTTTCTGATGTTCCTGGTGTTTCTGACATTCCAGATTTAGATTTTTCTGATGATTCTGATGTTTCTGATGTTCTTGATGTTTCTGATGTTCCTGATGTGATCATTTCCCTGACAGACGGCCGCAGTCGCCCAGTTTCCCTCAGTGTCTCCGTCTGCAGCTGCTCCTCTCAGCATCAAACCAGCGTAACTCGCAACTCACTTCACGTGATATCGTCACGCTGACAAGTTACTGTGTTTTTGTGACACGTTTGTGCTTCACTGCTTTAACTGATTAGTTTCTGGTGCAGACGAGGAGATGAGTTGTAATGATTGTCAGGGATGTTGCTGCTTTATTCTACATGTTGGCTTTTGACATCCAATTAAAATGATTTATATATTCAATCCTAAGTAAAGTGTCATTTTAACTGATGTCCATAACTTTGGATGATTTAAAAGTGGATTAAGGTGAAATAGCCTTCAGAAGTGGTACTGCTTTAAATAAACTGAAATGCCTCTGTAATAGTCAATTAAAAGAAAAAAAAACTTTTAAATGGCACTCACTTTGAGAAGTGGCAGTGCTGACCACAGCCTACCCGAGTATTGTTGCTGACCATGTCCATCCCTTCATGACCACAGTGGAGCGTCTTCTGATGCTGCTTCCAGCAGGATGATGATGTCACAAAGATCACATCATCTCCACCTGCTTTCTGGAACACAACCATGAGTTCACTGGACTCCAACGTTCTCCACAGTCACTAGATCTCAGTCCAACAGAGCAGCTTTGGGATGTGGTGGAACGGGAGCTTCTCACGACGGATGTGCAGCTGGCAAATTCACAGCAACTGTGTGATAGCATCATGTCAATATGGAGCAAAGCCTCTGAGGAATGTTTGCAACACCACATACTGTACAAGAGTTAAGGTAATTCTGGAGGCGAAAGGGTCCAACTCAGTATGAGCAAGTCAATCTAATAAAGCAGAGAGTAGATTTTCTATTATTCAGATTATTCCTGAGCAGATATTGTACAGACTAGGGAAGAAAAGTGGAACGGTCTATGGAGAAGTGCCAGAAACCTGTCTGTGTTTTCAAATAAATACATTAGAAAGCACCAACAGAATGAAATCCAGTCCAGGCACCAGGGACATGAAGAAGCCGATATCAAATAAACGCACTTTCCTCTGCTAGAAGAGCCCAGTGCATCTCCCAGCATGGGGAGCATGCAAGATACAGTACGTACAAGTCATGTATTTAATACTAAACCGCTTTTCTTCCCAGACTTTAATCAGGTAGAACTGGTGCAAACACAAAACCAACGAAGATGCTTTGAAACCACAAAGTCCAACAGCATCCAGCTGTTAGTGTGGTGCTTATCCGCCTTTGTTTGGTCTGAATAGCTAAAGGGAAACAGTTGTGGCTTAATTAGCATCTATTTCTGTGAGTGTGTGAAAAGGTTGTGTTAAATCTGAGTTAAAACCAGTTCTCAGAGGAAATGGCTGATGTAGTTACTCATTCAGAAGTCATGCAGAAAAATGTTACCACTGCTGCAAGGCTAGATCTGAGAGCACTTAAAAGTTACCACATTCTGAATTTATAATATCTGATGTCATCTTCAGAGAAGAATGGTGGAAATTGAACTATTCACTTCAACACTTTTCTCTTTTTTACCTCAAGAGCTTTGATAACGATGGACTGCAGCCATTTCTTCATCCTGCCAAAAGATCCTCTTCACTCAGCATCTCTGCAAACCACATCTGATTTTTTTTTTCTTAAATCTATCATCCAATAAGCCGATTCCGCACACATCTCGAATACAGTGTCCGTTTTCATGAATCCATCCACTGGAGATGTTGAATTCTGGACAAAATGAAGCTGGAAAGTGAAGATTTTGTCTTTTAGTTCTTCACAGCAGAAAACGTGAATGCAGGATTAATCTGATGTTCATTTCAAGGAGTCTCAGTGGTGCAGCTCGATGCCCTGCAGGCATTCCCATTCCTGCCATTCCAGTCTCTCGTTTTCTAAAAATCATTTTTCAGAAAGAGGCTGGTGTTTTAAAAGGAGGGAAATCAGGTCAGAGTGGGTTTTCTATGCCAATGCTCCAACAACCTTTAATCGTTTACGTAGAAGAAATAATTTGTTCTTAAAACTTCTTGAAGACTGACCTCGTAACACGTTTATTTATAATATCATTCAACAGATACGGACTTTGTGTGCAAATTAGCCTCAGAAAGGAGGCTAAGGCTACGTTCACACGGCGACGATCAGAAGAGAAGACGCAAAAGTGGCGTCCAGTCTTCATCTTTTTATCCACGTTCACACGAGCATCGTCATGAAGAAATCTGCATGTGTACGAGGACTCAATCGTGTGTGGAATTTGATTGGATCTGCACGGCGTCAGCAGGTCTGTGGGTCCACCATCATTTCTGCGTTTTGGACCGTGCAGACGAGGGCGCAACAGCGTTGCGTCCTCAGGAATTCCACTTTGGAATGAGTCTTTAGATTTTTGCATCTTCAACCCAGAATAACGCCGTTGTCATGTGAACGAAAGGCACTAACGATGAAATAGTTTTTGCCCGCAATTGTCTTCGTGTGAACGGCCCCTCAGATCGACAAATTATTACACTGAAAAAACTGTAGAGTAATATTTATTTAGAAAATCTTAGGAGAGCAATTGCACTCAAAAATGTTAAGTAAATTTCACGAGGGTTATTTTCAAGTAAACTTTACTTGCATATACGAGTTATTCCTCCAAGAAAAACTCAAGTAACCTTTACTCGTATTTATCAGTTTTGCCATTGAGTTGTACTTGCTCATGATTAGTAAGTTCTACTTAAAGGGACTAGAGGCAAGATTAAGAAATAAAACTCGCGACTGGCGCTTCAGGTAACTGCAGCCATGAGCCAAGCCGTCACAGGAGCACAAACTGAAGCTATAATGTTGTTTACTCACCTTTTTCTTCGTAGTTCCACTTTTTAGTGTCTTTCAGTTGATCTGGATCGTTTGCTGACGGCAGAAGAATCCATAACTATCGCTTACAGCGTCATTTAAGCGAAACCCGGTGACTTCAAAGCTGCCACATGGCGGCGTCCTGACCATAAAAACATAAAATGTCGCAACTTTTTTCTCTCACATGCTCGTATTTTCATCTATTTTTCAACTGTCAAATTAATAAATGTAGTTTGGTTGCCGGTTTCTTTTCCACTTTAAATCAAGCCTGACTTATTTGAGGCGCAAAATGCAAATTAGAGCAGTGAAATTTGTATTTGCATGCTCCCATTTTTTTTTTCTTCTACTCGCACCAATCTATTTTTAGGCGCATGTGTGTTAAACACTTGCAAAAGTAATAAATAAAACCTTACAAAACGATAATTTAGTGAAATAACATATTAGTTTTGAATTGTAATTGAAAATAATCATTTTAAAAAACAAACAAACAAAACAGTCCCAGACTAATTAGAGCACTCTGCTCACGAACAGGAGCAACGTACCTGTCAACAGGTATAAATGTCTGACTGGACGTCACAGAAAACACTTGATTGCCTTGAAGTGTTGCTCAACCAAATTTTAGTTCAGGAGCCCCATCATGCTTCTTTACTGGTTTTAATAATGTAATGGTTTTGATAGAATTTGTATTTATTATTACTTTGTTTCATTCCAACTTACTTTCCTAATTTATTAGGAAGGTGTGAATAATTTTGAGGATGACTACCTGTATATGTTCCGAGTTCTAAGGACGCCCCCAATGGGTGGCCAGTGCTCCCCTGAACAAGAAGCTGGTGACCCCAGCAAAAATGACATTTTTTTCATTTATATCAACTTTTATGTACTATTAACATGGTGTAGCATGCTTTGCTTATATTTGAATGTCAAAATCTTAATAAGCTAAAATATTACCTACCATTTTCTGGCATTGTTCTTTTGCTGTAGACCCCCGTAGGTCTGTCACGCCTAATTAACTCGCCGTTTCTTATGATAAGGTGGGATACTCTCCATAGAAGATGATACATCTTGTGAAGGGTCCTGAGGCTTCTTCTGTGGCCTCAGATCATCCAACACCATCCATCTAAAAATATTCTGGTTGTCCGGATTTCTAATCTACATGACGATACCTGCAGCCATGAACGGAAACATGGACCGGACCCTTTGCGGCCTGTTCTTAGAGAGGATGCACCAAACAATCCTGCTCACCTTATGACTACAGGGAGGGAATTTACACTTTCCCCAGACAGGTGGGAGTCGGTCACGTCAAGCACCGGGTGTGCTGAGGGTGAGATGACAGCAGCTGCCACGGCTGCCAGCCCGGATTAAAGTGATTCCCCATCACATGTTGTGTTTACATGTTTAATAAAGCTGAATCTATTCTATTCTGGGCTTGACGTCAAGTTGAGGCGTTTAAATATATTCAAAATTCTGTGTTGCATTTTTAATGATGTTTTCTTCTTCTCCTCAGCTCATCCTGCTTAAATGTGAGCCTGGACAACATAATTAAATGTCTGGAATATTTCCCCTGATAAGGAGCAGCCAAACGTTAGGAAGGTCTTCAGAGGAGTGGACCAAGCAACTGGATGGTAATGGTTTCCATGGTGATCCTTTTAATCCTGATGGAAGAAGCCTGTGGTTCCCAACATATGTATGTGGAGCTGAGTAATTGATTCCAACCACGCTCCGAGACGAGCAGGCGTGGGGGGAAAAAGAAGAAAATAAAGAATGAGATGTCAGGAAGAAGTACTTCTTCACTTTGTATTTGATGCACACTTCTTCCGACAGCAGAACTTCATTGAAGTAAACAAAGAGAATCTCAGGCTTCTTAATTAGTGGAGTTTGGGTGAACGCCTCTGTTCAGGGGTTTGATATGTTCAAGAAGGCCAGTCTCTGAGGTCAGCCGCTTTGAGCCTTTATGCAATATTTACATCTGCTTTACATAATGCTGCTACTGTTCTGCAGCTAAGCTGACCGTTGTTTGTCTCGGCACAGAACTTAGCTTTAATCTCGACATTTGTCAAGAAATCTGACAGACTTGTTTCTTGGACGAGGTCACATTTAGAAACCTTGTCATCACCAGTTAAAGATAACAGACAGCACAGACGTTCTCACTCTACATTTCTTTGGCAGTAAAACGGCAAGTACATGAAGTGATTTATTGAAATATGTGAGAACATCAATAGAAATAAAGTAAGTAGGGCAAAATAAAAATCTTTACAGTTCTAAGAACCTTGAACGTGAAAAACTGGTCTGAGCAGATTTATTCTGCACTTAAGTCTGAACCGTTTGTCTTTTATATATTCAAAGAATTTTTTTAAATTTTCAGCCATAAGGATTGAGAAGTACAAACAATACAGTTATGGACCTTACATTACACGTGCAACCACGCTTAGAAAAAGCAAGAGAAGAGGAAAGAAAGAAGAAAGAGGGGAAAAATACAACAACAAAAAACATTACTACTACATTCGAGGGGAAGGGATGGGAGGAAGAGGAGGGTTGTTTATGGGTCGGGGTTATCTCGTGCAGGCGTAGAGGGCTCCTTGTTGAAATAGTCGATAAATGGCTGCCCCACAGTAAAATTTCTTAATACAGCCTTGTGAAGAGTACCTCAATCTCTCCGGCTTTAAATGAGCCAGCACTTCCTCAAGCCAGCGTTTATGTCTTTGAGCTCAGGAGCTCCTCCAATTACGAAGAATTAACTTCCTGGCAAGGAGTGTGTCAAAGGCAACCACACTAACATGATTTGTTGTAAGTGAAATCCCCTCAGGTGTCGTACCAAATAGTGCCATAATGGGGGGGATCTTTTCTTACAAACATGGAAGATGGCGTCAAAGAGAGAAGAAGGAGCTCAGTCTCAATCACGACCAAAACGCGCGGTGAAGGGAGACTTCATGAAGGACTTTACAAAGTTCTGCTTTGATGTTTCTGACTTTTGGTTGTATTCTCCGTCCAAATGATCAGACATCACTTCAGTATTATTGCAGGGGGGGGGGGGACTGCAGGTTCTGGGAAGGATCCATCCTTCCATCAGACCCGTTATAGTCCAGGTTCTGGGAAGGATCCATCCTTCCATCAGACCCGTTATAGTCCAGGTTCTGGGGAGGATCCATCCTTCCATCAGACCAGTTCTAGTCCAGGTTCTGGGGAGGATCCGTCCCTCCATCAGACCCGTTATAGTCCAGGTTCTGGGGAGGATCCGTCCCTCCATCAGACCCGTTATAGTCCAGGTTCTGGGGAGGATCCATCCCTCCATCAGACCTGTTAGAGTCCAGGTTCTGGGGAGGATCCATCCCTCCATCAGACCCGTTATAGTCCAGGTTCTGGGGAGGATCCGTCCCTCCATCAGACCCGTTCTAGTCCAGGTTCTGGGGAGGATCCATCCCTCCATCAGACCCGTTATAGTCCAGGTTCTGGGGAGGATCCATCCCTCCATCAGACCCGTTATAGTCCAGGTTCTGGGGAGGATCCGTCCCTCCATCAGACCAGTTATAGTCCAGGTTCTGGGGAGGATCCATCCCTCCATCAGACCCGTTCTAGTCCAGGTTCTGGGGAGGATCCATCCCTCCATCAGACCAGTTCTAGTCCAGGTTCTGGGGAGGATCCATCCCTCAATCAGACAAGTTCTAGTCCAGGTTCTGGGGAGGATCCATCCCTCCATCAGACCTGTTTCTACTGATCTTCAGTCCAGTTCTTGGGTCATGTCACATACCTCCGCCTTTTCTTCTGTTTCCTTCCTTTAGAACAGCTTCTTGACAGCCACGTTTCCATGGAGACCATCTCTGATGAGGCTTCAGCCAGGAGTAAATGGATCAACTGAAGGTCCAGATTTATCTCTCAGGTCCTGGTTCAGGTCTTTGCTGTAGATAGTTTGTAGTCCTGACTCTTCTTCTTCTGTCCTCCATGTGTCCAGTTTCTGCTCCGTGCTGAGTCATGCTAAGTATTCAGCGACCAGCTCTTTAATCACCGTGCTGCTGCTGGAATCATGTTTCCTGTCAGAGTCTTTTATCTTTGCTGGTTTTCAGAGAGGAAACTAAAGAAATGGGAACAAATGATGCTTCTTTGTACAGGCTGCTGGTAACAAAGAGCCTAAAGATCCACTTTACAGGGTTCCCACTCTTTTCTTGAAGTTATTTTCCAGGACTTTTCCCAGACTAATAAAGACTAAGATATTCCACCCCAAGCTTTTGGAGAAGTTATTTTCTACAATGTACCTTATATTTTGTACAGTGATGAAGCAGGGACGAAGCAGTGACAAAGTAGAAACAAAGCGGCCACAAAGCAGCGACAAAGCAGCGACAAAGTCGCTAAAGTAGCGACAAAGCAGCGACAAAGTAGTGACAAAGTAGAAACAAAGCGGCCACAAAGCAGCGACAAAGCAGCGACAAAGCAGCGACAAAGTCGCTATTTTTTTTTTTAGAGTATGTCTTGTTTGTTTTTTTTAATGTCTAATGTTCAAATAAAGAATCAAAATCAAATCAAAGCAGCGACAAAGTAGAAACAAAGCGGCCACAAAGCAGCGACAAAGCAGCGACAAAGTAGCGACAAAGTAGCAACAAAGCAGCGACAAAGTAGCGATGAAGTAGAAACAAAGCGGCCAAAAGGGGGAGAAAAAAGAAATTATTTTTTTTTTTTGTACTTCTTTTTTGGTTTCAAAGTTTGTTTGATAAATGTATAGTGTTCAAATAAAGAATCAAAATCAAAATCAAATCAAAGCAGCGACAAAGTAGAAACAAAGCGGCCACGAAGTGGCGACAAAGCAGCGACAAAGTAGCTACAAAGTAGCTACAAAGTAGTGACGAAGTAGCAACGAAGTGGTGAGGAAGCAGCGGGAAGTAGTGACAAAGGAGCGACGTAGTAGCGTAATGAAGTAGTGACGAAGTCGTGATGAAGAAGAGACAAAGTAACGATGACTGTTTGTGTTCAGCCACAATGCAGAGAGAAGTAGATGGAGAAAGAATCATTTTCCAGGATAACTCAGGCTTTTCTAGGTCATTTTACTCTTTTTCTCATTTTCCATGACTGGAAAAATGTTCAATCATTTTCCAGGTTTTCCAGGATGCGTGGGGACCTTGAGTTTAAAATGATTTATTTGCAAATGTGACCACACTTGTTCATCCCTTGAGTAACAAGCCTTTTTAATGCTTCTGCAACTCAAACTTCAGAGTTAAGCTGCGTAAACAAAAATACGTCCCTCTGAAAATGGACAACTGGACTGGACTTAACATGAAACAACAAGCTGGACATGTCCAAAGAAAAACTTTGAAAGACCTTGAGAAAGTCTGGTTTCACAATCCAAACAAATTTGACAAATGGACCCACACAGTCTAAACCGAAGACGTCAGCGGCAGACAAGCGAGGGAAGGTATTTTACGGCAGCATTACGGTTGTTTAAATGAACCTCCCTGCAGAACTTTTTCAGCCATAAAAGACTCTTTTCATTCGGCTCCATTGTCTCTGTATACAATAGAAAAAACATTTTCATGCGACTCAGTGCAGCACCTGAGACGGTGCACGCACACAGCAATTTCTTTCTTCAGATCCCCATCATCATCAAATCCCGTCCTCATCCCCACAATACGCACATTCTCTGCAGGACTGGCGGCAGCCTGATGGATGGGCCTGCTTCAAACAGAGCAATGAAACAATTATTCCTGCTCTCCATCTCTGTCAGAACTCTGTGCACAGAGTTCACTGTCTGAAAAGAAAAGGGCCCATAACTCACACCGCTGATCATTTGAATAACAGGTGTGTGTTTACTCGTTTTTGTTACCTTACTGGGACCTACTCATAAAACCATCTTTATCAGAGACAGAAGCCTCGTTCTTAAGGAGCAGATTTCTGGCATGTAGGGATAAAACTGAATAAAATCAAACCATTGAAAATAATTTGAGGGAGTATTGTTGGCATAAACATAAGACACTACTAGCCAGGGACCGAACATGTCCCTACCAATGTCCAGCAAAATTTAGCCGTCACATTTTCCTTCACACAAACATCTGAGATTAACGCCCTCTTTACTCTGTCTGCAGCATGAAGTGAGCGGATAACTTTGATCAGTTATGCGTTCCACATTTGATTTGGAGGACTTTAATTAAACCCATCAAGTGTGAACACATTCAGACTCCAACAACTTGAAGCAAGTTAATGTGAGATCTTCTATAGTACATTAAAAAGTATGTCTGTGTATCAGGTGAAATCCAGATGAGAAAAAATGATGAAGTTTGGAAACCTGAAAGAGTCACACAGGGCTTTTTAAAGGCCCATAACGGAGGTTTTAGCAGTTCTCTGCCTCTTGGCG
Organism: Atherinomorus stipes; assembly: GCA_023101725.1. Taxonomy (NCBI): domain Eukaryota; kingdom Metazoa; phylum Chordata; class Actinopteri; order Atheriniformes; family Atherinidae; genus Atherinomorus; species Atherinomorus stipes. Next base: position 184,416 of record JALJCO010004457.1, read on the forward strand.
GCTAAACTAGCATCCATCTTCATCGTACCTGTACTGTGATTCCCTCCAGCCACTAAAAGACAGTCTTATCTTGACTCTTGTTCTGTCCCTTCCTCTCTTCCTCCGGTAATGTTTCCTTGTGTTTCTTTGCCGGATCCAACATGATGCGCGTTCAAAACACCTGCTGTGTTCATGTTTGGTTCATACCCATTTGCTAGTACATGACACGGTGCTGCAACCAACAGTTAGCTACAACGTCACGGCCCCGTCCCTGATACAAAAGTAACAGTGCAGTTTCTGAGCCTCGGGACGCCTCTGGGCAGTGATGGCTTGAAAATGCGCATCATGATTGTTTGTGTGCGATCAAAACAAGTGAAAAATGCATATTTTAAATATCTAAAAGTTACGTTGTGTGTCTTTAGGGAAGAACAAAACGCTCCAGCTATAACATTATAACCACCTGCCTTCTGTCCAGCAGGTCTTCTTCAAGCCAAGACGTGGACCAGGACTATCTGAGCCTGGTTTTTCAATTGTCAGTTATTTCAACCACTGGTGAACCCCTAACAGTCAGTTCAATTCTAGCTAGCAGCCTTTATCAGCTCCGCTTTGCAGCCATATACAACACCTTTCAATAAACAAACCAACCAAACAACCATCCAAATTACTAACAAGCGTCTCACGCTAGCTTTCACTCACTGAAGATGAATATCTACAAGGACACGGGACTCAAACATTAACCGTGACTGAGGTATGTTAGCTGCAATGCTAACGTGTTTACAAGCTGTCAGGCTAGGTAAGCAGACACTGTAGAACCCCTTCCAGCTCCTACCTTTACAGCTGTACGGACAGTTGGTACCGATTCATGCTTCAGCTTCAGCCTCAGGTGTTTGGTGAAGCCTGCTTCCTGTGGACCATGTTACGAGAGCAATCCTCTTTGAAATGCAAAACCTTTGGGTACATTTCCAGCTAAAATAAAAAGCTCCACCAAAGATGGATGAACATTCCAACATACATCCTCGACACCATCCACTCGGGGTTTCAGGGGCTCAGATGAAGGGAGTAAAAAGGCTTTTGCCATGTCTGTTCATGAGGGCCCGCTGGGTGGTTTTTTGAGGATGGGCTCAGATAGCTGGGAGGCGCAACGATGGCTGTACTCACCGAGTTGGGAGTGGTTACTTCCCTGTTGGATGTCATACGGGGAAAGCTTTCAGGGACACTCATTGGAACACATAGGTGTTAAGAAGTGGAACAAGGCAGTGAGGGAGCGGTTAAAGATTGTTCTCACTTTTGGGCCTCGTACAGATGCTCCGAGACACAAATGACAGTTAGAAACCCATTTTTGATTTCAGAGCTTGAGGTGTGTGTTTGAGATTGATTAATGCTACTAACTTCCTGTTACCCCGTGTTCACGCCGGACGCCTCCATTCACATACGTGCCTAGATTTCAACGCACGTGGATGTTTAATCACTTGAATAGGGCATATTTTGTTGCGTGAATGAAGCGTATGATACGTGCGAACAAGACTCTTCATTCACGCGTCAGGTTGAACTTTCTGAAATGAGGGATGGTGGTTTGTCACACGTCAGTCACCTCAGTCAGGTGAACAGATCCCGGTTATTTTAGTACTTTTAGAGAGTTGCAGCGTTTTACCTGCTTTGGAAGTCGGAGAACCGAAGACGCCGCCGTGTTTGTGTCCACCAGATTCTCCAGAGAGACTCAGAGCTCGGTGAATTTCATCACCTGATCCAAGAGTTACGTCTGGGTGGCGGCCTCTTCCAGGGGGGATTCCCCGAGCCCAGTTTGATGATGAAGGATCGGTGCTGCGTATCCCTCCATGATACAAACTACAGGCGCTGTATTCCAGATGCTGAGCTTCTGTCCATCTGCCTTCGGTGAGTAAGCTAGCTGCAGCTAGTTAGCACTTCCAGCTAAACTTCCAACAACTTCCAGCTTCCAGCAGAAGAACATGACTGCTGTCAGTAAGCTAGCTATTGTAGCTCAGTTTAATGAGTCTCTGTCGTCTCCTCGCCTCCACCTCTCAACGTTTAACCAGCTGATTAAACGTAACTCCTAACTGACCGCTTTCCTGCTGTTTTCATCCTCTGGATCACAACACAGAGCGAGTGTTTGTTTGCATCAGCTGAGGCTGAACTCCTGCTACTGAGAAGTTATCTAGTAACCAAACTGAATACGACACTCGTCTGAACACAGACTCATACTGAATTATATTGACGTTTGATAACAAACAAGCTTAATTTATTTCTGTAGCGAGAACAGAGCTGCATCTTCCTCCGGGAACTACAGGTTCTCTGTTCCCGCTGCAGTGTCAGTGTTGTGACGTTTCATCCGGTCAAACACCGCCTGCAGAGATCTGCAGCTGCAGGTTAATGAGGTTTTGTCTGACGGGTTTTCAGTCCTAAATTTATGGTATTATTCCACCGCTTTTATGCGCAGCACTTTGTGATTTTATCTGTGAAAAGCGCTTTCCTCTTCTGACTATAGAAAAGAGCAGCGAGCTGCAGAGCGCCGGTCCGTTCATATCATGTCTCATTTTCAGTGACGGGGCTCGTATTGTGTGCATGTATAAAATGCTCGAGTTCAATTTTTTCAACTCAAGTGAATAGGCGAAATACGCTCTATTCGCGTAAGTAGGATGCCTCATTTGTGCAAATGGGACTTGTTGCGCCGCAAATTCACATCAAACGTGCGTATATTCACATCTGTACATTGACTTAACATGCAATTCATTCGTGCGAATAACTTTATTCGTGACCGGTTTAGTCTTCATGCTCAAACCTCTTCAGGACTGGGTTTTATCTTGCAGTTTAACTCTGGTTCTTGCTGCTGCGTGTTTGCTTATCCCCCATTACACTGTAATCTGCTGTTTTACCATGGAAGTCTGAGTAGGGCTGGACGATATGGACCAAAAGTCATATCTTGATATATTTAACCTGAATATCGATATACAATATATATCCCTATAGTTGTATCGCAAAGTGAGAGCAAACATTTTGTTACAGTCAGAGCCAAATATGACATTACAAGTAGTTTAATTTAAACCGACCAGATGAAATAATGCTCAGGTGTTCAAAGAACGATAAAATGTAAAGAGAAATACTGTATAATACTGTATATAATAATACTCCCAGATGCAAGTAAGGAACATTACACAGAATTAAATATAACAAACCCTAGGAAGGTTAGCATTTATATACAAAGACAAAACAAACAAACATTGAACTCCATATCTTGATATGGGCGATATGGTCCAATTCCATATCTCATTTGAAAATATATCGATATATTTTTCATATCGATATATCGCCCAGCCCTAAGTCTGAGCTGTCAATCATCTCAGGAACGCGGAATGATACGGAGTCGGAAGCAGCGGGTGAAATGGGGGAGGGGCTTACAGAGAAGCCGCTGTGCTCAAACTAAACTGATTTGACCGTACCATGGTTCAGACGTTTCACTGATGTATTAAAAAATGCTTTTAAATTGGGTATAAAGTGAAAAATATGGAACCTTTAATGTTCTTTTTCGATGACAATATTCCGACACGTGTTTACATGACCAAATATCCGGGTTAGAAAAGGAGTAACTCCAAGGTAATTTTCAGGTTTTTGCCAGTGTTCACATGGCCGTGCGCAACCAGGTTATTGCTAATATTCCAGTTATGAAATACATAAACGCAGTCAATGATGCATTATTATAATACTGAATATGGAAGCATTGGAACTCAGCCTTTTTCTAACCCCCCTCTGTCTTTGCTGTGGACTGACATGCGTCTTCGGGTTGTTTTTGAAGCTTTTGCAATTATTTGTCGTTTATGCACTTGTTTACCTTGTTTACTTCGTCTACATAAAATCTTGTGTCATTCAGCTGATCTTCACCAGCTTCTGGTTGAAGGAAAGGAATTATTTCCATTCTTAAAACAACATCAGGACATAATTTTCTCAACCAAACTCTTTTTTAGTGTCTCTGCACATATGTGAAGTGTTCTGCTTGTTTATCCAGCTGAAAGTTAAAAAATAAGTCCCTCAGAGTTCTCCTCCCGTGATCAGGAGATTGTATTCCTATGAAGTCCGCTTTGTTGAAGCCCAGCAAACATCTTCTGATAACACTTCTTTGGCAGCAACAGAGTTTATTACTCCTCTCCCCCCACATGATTGCTTAAAGAATGAAGAACAGCATTTTATTCCAACAATGTCACCACGAGCACATTTACTCTTTCACAGCGCTGCATAATTTACTGCAAGGTAGTCGGCCATTACTGTGGAAGTGGTATGTGTTAATTATGAATTATGTCAGGTACTGGGTCAGCACAGCATTGTTGCTACAAAATTAATGAAGCTACTTAAAAGCAGATGTAATTAGTGAGTTGGAAGGAAGGAAAGCAGGGGAGGGCAGGTAGGTGATAGAAATACAGCGAGAGAAGTGTGACCTTAATTCATACTACTGCACTTTAAGTGCACTAAATATGTTGTAAACCCTGATGAGATCCGAAAACAGATGAAATCTGACGTTCATCAGAAGGTATTTAGCAGCCGGGTTATAAAATAAACTTCATATAATGTTAAAATTATATGAAGATAAATTTATAAACCCGGCAAACAGCTTCTAAAGGACTCGAAGCATTTTGCAGCGACACCATCATCACTGCAGTGATTGTGAGAAAAAAAAAAAAAGAGCAAATGCGTCACTTTTAACTCTGGTGTGAAGCCCACTTGTTGCATCTAACAGCAACTCAATCTCAGATAAGTCGCTTTTCTCATGGGAGCAAAAAGATGCCAGACAACCAGGAAACTCATCTTCACATTCGCTGCTTTTACAGAAGTGAAAGAAAAATGTTTTTTTTTATTTTTGTCAAACAACCGATCACGTTCCTGTAAAGCTGCCGCTCCCACCGCATGCATCACTCTGGGCTTATAGACAAACCCCCCGAAGACCCCCCACCATTGTTTAGGTGACATTACTCTGCATTTCTAAGTAAAACAGATAAGAAACATATTGTTTTCTTAATGTCATGGAAATCTGGAAGGACTTGCACATTTCTGGCTGTTGGAACAGCAGAGGAAAACTTTAACCCTTTTAAAACCACGGGGATCACTGGTGCCACCGCCGCACATGTGCACTTCAAAGTTAATGTAAAACTGTCTGAGTGGTTGTAAAATAGTATGAATTAGATTTGAAATGTTCAGAAATGTTCAATCTGCACTTTTCAAGAATTTTTAAAAATAAAGTTGAAGAAAATTCAATTCTGTATGTACGTATTATTTATTCCGTAATATCTATTATTATGGTGCTAAAAGGGTTAATTGTGGTAAAGTGAATGACATGGTATAGAGTCGGGTTTCATAGTGGCATCGTGGCCAGCAAGACAACCACTGATTATCTACTGCAACAGAAGGGAGATTTGTCATATCCAAAAACAACGGACTGCCTGACGACATCAATGATTTGCCCAGCAGCTGCAAAAGAGTTACATGCCGGATGTTTGCAGATGATACTCTCATTTATGTCTGCAAAAACCCGACATGGAGGCAGAGATCCTGTCAAATAAATGGAAAAACAATCTGATTTACAGTGAAGCGGCAGATTCTGGTCTGACCACTGCGTAACATCCCGCTTTCAGGTTGAGATGGTCTACGTAAGCTACAAAATACACTTAAAAAAATAGTTCATTGGATGAACGTAATTCAATCATTCCGCCTAAATTCCATCTAAACAAACCAAGTTTAGTTAATCTATCTTGATTTTGTTATTTGAACATCAAATTCATTTGTTGACGCCAAACCATGTGAATATGTACATTCAATTAATTTGCTTTTTATTGAATAAAAATATTTGCACTTCCTCAGTCTAGTGAAACGAATTTACATTAAATGTATTCATCAAACATTTAGATTCAACAAGATTCATCAATGTTGTCTTGGCTTTAAAAAAAATTTGTTTGAACCCAATTCAGTCATGGTTCATACACTGCCTGGCCAAAAAAAAAAAAAAGTCGCCACCTGGATTTAACTAAGCAAATAGGTAGGAGCCTCCTATTGGATAATTACTGCATGGGCGATTATCTTCCAGCTGGCAACAAGTTATTTCACCCCAACTGGTGCAATGACTTGCTTCTCATTTCCTAAACAACCATGTGGAAAGACACATCTGTGGTCTTGGAAAAGATGTTAGTCTGTTTGAGAAGGGTCAAATCATTGGCATCAAGAGGTGAAAACATCTAAGGAGATGCAGAAACTACTAAAACTGGGTTCAGAACAGTCCAACACATTATGAAAAACTGGAAGGATAGTGGACCATCGTCTTCCAGGAAGAAATGTGGCCAGAGAGGCAGATGAAGTGATGCAGCATCATGCCTAGTGCTACTGTACAAGCCTCTTGGGGCGGTGTTATGATCTGGGGTTGCTGCAGTTGCTCAGGTCCAGGTTCAGCAACAGTATGAGCTCAAAGAATGAGGTCAACTGATACCTGAATATACTGAATGACCAGGTGATTCCATCAATGGACTTTTTCTTCCCTTATGGCACAGGCATGTTTGAAGATGACAATGCCAGGATTCATCAGGCTCAAATTGTGAAAGACTGGTTCAGGGAGCATGACATCCCCCAACAGAGTCCAGACCTGAACCCCATTGAGAATCTTTGGGATGTGATAGAGAGGGCTTTGCGCAGCGGTCAGACTCTACCATCATCAATGCAAGATCTTGGTGAAAAATTAATGCAACACTGGATGGAAATAAATCTTTTGACATAGCAGAAGCTTATTGAAACAATGCCACAGTGAATGCGTGCTATAATCAAAGCTAAAGGCGGTCCAACAAAGTATTAGAGTTTTTTTTGGTGGCGGCTTTTTTTTTGGCCAGGCAGTGTATTTCCACGTAACTTGATCATGTTTTCCCTAGATTGCAAACAGGGATACAAATAGTGTATCGGTCCAATCAGGCTTGTTTTCTGGCAAAAATATATGCGATTTGTTCACCTACATCAGCATTAGGAAGAATTTAACCTTTTTAGCAGATTCACATTTATGTAGTAGCACATACCAGGAGAAAACCTAAAGCGATCACATATACATTTAATTCACAGTGCAGAATGAAACAGGGGGAGCCACAAAGTATGATGGGAAATATTCAAAAGAACCCACCACTGGACCAATTACATTGAGATGTTGATTTGAAGTAGTAACCGTCATTGGACTGAAGAATTTGATATACTTTATTAATCCTAATTAGAGAGCCAATTAGGAAATTCATTCTCTGCATTTTCACCATCTCAGGTTGAACCAGAGAGCAGTGGGCTGCTACTTAAAGCGCCCGGGGAGCAGTTGGTGGGAGTTAAGGACTTGCTCGGGGGTGGTTCACGTGAGTGCCGTGTCGGGGACTCGAGCTCGCCGTGCCAAAGCCTGCGGCATTACCACTACACGACCCACTCCATCAATGCAAATCTTGTTTATCCAACTTTTCAATGTTTTATGTTAAACCAACAAGAAATTTGAAAACAAAATATTCGTACATGCTGAATGAACTCATTACTATGCAGTTCACCAAACAGGTGCCTTTTTTGAGTGTACTCCCGACAGAAGATGGCACAATTTGGCAAAAAATAGGTTAGCCGACTGGATCTACTTAAGATGAGGGGTAGTAGGCACCATCTGAAGAGAATGGACGGCTCCTCTCTTTGGCCGTGTGTCCCTTAAAAAATGACAAAAGCCCCACTGAGTTCCAGTCTTCTTTCATTTATGTTCGCACTGTCGTGGACAAGAGGGCAGTGTGACTGAGAACATGAACAATCCAAATTTGAGCAGATCTCTGAGGGAAGACCCTCAACAGGAAAAGAAGATTCTGCCGACTCGGAGCCACAGACTAACGCTTGCATACTTATTTGAAATATTAAGCCTCATCGTTGGAATCATGAAATTTGAGATCTGAAGGAAAGTACAAAAAGGCATAGCGCTGAAAAATGTGTCTAATGTAAACAAAATAAAGATTTAGCACAAAGATACTATTATCACTACAGATTTGAACTGAAGGCAAAACCAGATACATCTTACTCTTTCAATTTTCATCATTTGCTGCCCACAAAGTTAAACTGCTTTTATCTGAAAAGTCTGAATTTGAAGCAAAACTCAGTGAGTTATGAATCGCACCCTGGTCATACCAGAGGATGTCTGATGCCTTTTGTTTCTGTTTCTGTCTCAGATTTAATATTCACATCTCTTACTTTATAAAAACAACAATCATGAATCTTCAACTCACTTTTCAAGCTGCAGTCGTCCAGTGAGCTGAATGAATCAGGGAAGCAATAAAACATCAACATTTTTCACAGCGGTTCTGCTCCAAGACATAATAAATCTAAAACTAATGAATAAACTCAGAAATGTGTGACATGATCAGATTTTAGGTAAAAGGGGATGTTTGAGTTCTGCAGACAGAATGACAAAGATGTGATTTAAAGCAATAAAATGTTCATTTCTGTTTCACAACCTGGAACACAAACTAATTCTGAGTGAAGCATCTATAGAGGGCTTGAATTTATCTACTTCTTACGTTGGTGGAAATGCAAAAGACCCCATGCTGAAATGGTTTAAATTGTGTCAAAGAAAAAGGGAATATTTTTCATGTATCATTTTTATTTGTTCCATTTTATATTATTGATTAACTTGATGCCTTAAGATGAACGTTGTGAATTAATCCAATAGAAACAAAGCAGAATTTAAATAAATTTAATATTTATTATTTTATTCATGTCTGCAATAGTTTTTTTCTTTTAACTGTTTTTTCATACACAAATAATTTTTAAACTATATTTCTTGTATTTTTTTCAATTATGTTGTCTCTCAAACAATTGTTTAATTTATTCATGTATTAATTCTTTTTCTATTATTTTTGTAATATACATTTCAATTATCAATTCATGAATTGATTTATTAAATTATATACTTAAATGTCATTTATCTATTTGTTAATTTATCCATGCATTCAATTAACCATTCGTTATTGTCCATTTTAATCTTTATTTCACCTCATTAATTTTTATGCCTTTTTTTTTACTATTATTTATATATAGATTATTTTATTTAATTGATAATTTGTCATTTATTTATCTAAATGGATATTTTGGCTTAATTTTAATTTATCACTCATTTACCTTATTACCAGAAATTAATCCCAAACAGAGCATTCCTTCTTAAATTATGTAAAACAGTAAAGAAGAGTTTTGTTGGCTTTTGCAGTGCTGGAAAAAAAGTTTAAGACATTTATTGTTTCATTCTCTGGCTTTTCTTTCAATTCATGTTTAAGATTTGAACATGAAGTTGTGTGAAAAAGTGTTTGCCTCTTCCTGATTTCTTACTTTTTTGCATGTTTTTCACACTAAAATGTTTCAGATCATCAAACAAATTTAAATGTGAGACAAAGATAACACAAGTAAACAGAAAATGTAGTTTTTAAATGAAGATTTTTATTTTTAAGGGGGGAAAAGAATCCAAACCCACCTGGCCCTGTGTGAAAAAGCGATTGCCCCCTAAACCCTGACAACTGGTTGGGCCACCCTTAGCAGCAATGATCTTGCCCCCCCTGTTAAAACATATATTAACTGTGGTTTATCACATCTTTGGAAAGCTGAGTTCAATCTCTCTAGCCACACCAAGACCGGATTACTGCCACACCTGTTCTCCATCTAGAAATCACTGAAATAGGACCTGCCTGACAAAGTGAAGTAGACCAAAAGATCCTGAAAAGTTAGACATCATGCTGTCATCCAAAGAAATTCAGGAACAAATGAGAAACAAAGTCATTGAGATCTTTCAGTCTGATAAAGGTTCCAAAGCCATTTCTAAAGCTTTGGGACTCCAGAGAACCACAGTGAGAACCATTATCCACAAATGATGAAAACATGGAACAGTGGTGAACCTTCCCAGGAGGGGCCGGCCAACCAAAATGACCCCAAGAGCACAGCGACGACTCATCCAAGAGGTCACAAAAGACCCCAGAACAACATCCAAAGAACTGCAGGCCTCACTTGCCTCAATGAAGGTCAGTGTTCATGACTCCCCCATCAGAAAGAGACTGGGGGGCAAAAATGGCTGCATGGCAGAGCTCCAAGACCAAAACCACTGCTGAGCAAAAAGAACATAAAGGCTCGTCTCAGTTTAGCCAGAAAGCATCTTGATGATCCCCAAGACTTTTGGGAAAATACTCTGAGGACTGACGAGACAAAAGTGGAACTTTCTGGAAGGTGGAGGTCCCATTACATCTGGCGTAAAAGTAACACGGCATTTCAGAAAAGGAACATCATAGCAACAGTAAGATATGGTGGTGGTAGTGTGATGGTCTGGGGCTGTTTTGCTGCTTCAGGACCTGGAAGACTTGCTGTGGTAAATGGAACCATGAATTCTGCTTCTACCAAAAAATCCTGAAGGAGAACGTCCGGCCATCTGTTGGTGACCTCAAGCTGAAGCACACTTGGGTTCTGCAGCAGAACAATGATCCAGAACACACCAGCAAGTCCACCTCTGAATGGCTTAAGAACAACAACATGAAGACTTTGGAGTGGCCTAGTCAAAGTCCCCACCTGAATCCCATTGAGATGCTGTGGCATGACCTTAAAAAGGCGGTTCATGCTGGAAAAGCCTCCAATGTGGCTGAATTACAACAATTCTGCAAAGATGAGTGGAACAAAATTCCTCCACAGCGCTGAAGAAGACTCACTGCCAGTTATCACAAACGCTTGATTGCAGTTGTTGCTGCTAAGGTGGAACAACCAGTTATTAGGTTTAGGGGGCAATCACTTTTTCACACAGGGTCATGTGGTTTTGGATCTTTTTCCTCCCTTAAAAATAAAATTTTTCATTTAAAAACTGCATTTTGTGTGTACTTGTGTTATCTTTGTCTCACATTTCAATTTGTTTAATGATCTGAAACATTTAAGTGTGACAAACATGCAAAAAATAAGAAATCAGGAAGGAGGCAAACACTTTTTCACACAACTGTAGGTGTCACACATCTCTGCGGTACATCCCTGGAAGAATAAAGACTACTTTATTTGCAAAAACTTGACCCCACTTTAAACCTGGGAAAGCCTGAGTTGGGAGTTCGAGTGTAACTCTGCGTTAGCTAGTTAGAACTTTCTAGCATGTGCAATTTTATGGTGCAAATTGAAGACAGGCACAATTTCAGGTTTGGAAAATGGAATAAATGCACGAAGCGGGTTCTAACAGAGAAAAAGTAAAACAGACAATCTTCTAAAGGGAAAAGTAATGAAAAGCATTATGAGATGGAAGGTTGTTGAGACAGAAGTTTGCACGCTGCAGGAAAGTGCTGCATGCTCATTTCTCAGTCCTAATCCTGTTAGCGGACGGGAACAGCTTCCGTTACAGGGACATTATCAGCCTCTCCACACGTATGGTAAAAAAATATATATGCAGAAACATATTTTCTATTCATTGCATGCTAATGCGCGCGGCCACCCCTCCCACCTCAGCCTCGTTAGGATTGCAGCTTTGGACTGAGACAGCAGTTTCTCTGATTTAGCGTATCTCTGGGAGGCGAGTGAAGCTGAGGGTGCTTAAGGAGACAAAGACAAAACCTCTGCAGACGGTGACTCCAGACTTCTGAGGATGTGTCTGAAATGTGCCACCATCACTTTGATGTTTTAACATGAGAATAAAGGCTCATGTTTTTCTGATTCCTGTTGTCAGGTTTCCAGAAGCTCTCCTTCCTCAGACAGTTTTACCAGGCAGACAATTGTGTTTGGTGAAAAACGAAGAGCTTGTATGAGACGGGGAATGATTCGTCTTTAACTCTGAAGCTTTGTCGGTGAAGCATTTAGAGGCAGGAAGCCGGGAGCGAAGCGGACATCAGCTGTAATTGAATATTTTGTAATGCAGGTAGGCTTCACAGCTTTGGTTTTTAACTTCAGCAAATATGGACTTTAAATTTAACCCTGACATTCAGATTAAGGCAAGGATGTATTTGACGTTTTTAATCTCACAGATTTTAGTTTTCCCTGTAAAAACATTTAGCCTCACGATGATGTTTCAAAGTTCAGACTGCTTATACTTGACTATAAAATCTGACACCTTGGCTTTATTGAGAAAACTACAAAAGCACTCTGAGAGCGCAGACCTCCGCCAAGCAGCTCATGCCCCCCTATACTGTGATTCACAACAAAAACTTCTACTCCTGCATTGATTTCATCTACATCGTTGGATTCCTTGACCATGAAAACGTACCAACAGCATCTGGAATCATGCTTGTATCACAATTACGCAGGTTCAAGGTTCAAAGAGTCTTTATTCTCCCAGTTGGGCAATTTCTTGTGCAACTAGCAGTGCTAAAACACAATTAATCAACAGCAGTGACTCAGTCAACAACAGGGCTGGGCGATAAACCGAAAATTTACCGACACAACATTTCCAGCAATAACCGACGTCATTTTTTCCCATGTCGTATGTTTGGTGCTGCGGCACTTTTAAGAAAGCCGGCAGTGGAATTGCCCCAAGGGACGTTTTTGTTCTCTCAAACTTGCCGTAGTTTCTTGTAACGTGACGTTCCTGCACTGGAGCTTCATGTTTTTCATCATCTTTTGCACGTTTTCTGTACAACATATGTCTGTAAATGATCAATGACGTTTATTTGATGTCAGTGTAAAATGATAAACGTTTGAAGGAACATTGTTTGTGTTAAATGTTTTGACAACGGTAGGAATGCTAATTGTGTTAGCCTGTCTATGGGTTTTTCAATGTTAAGTTAGCATTCATGCTAATCGGTTATGGGAGACTCAACACTGGTTTTCATGGACACAAAGTAATATTGGCTCATATGTAAATAAGAATGTAACTCATTTGAGTTGATCAATCTAATAATTAATAATTCAGTCATTAATTTGTATATTTGTATGTTTGTATTTGAGTTTCACAGTACTTCTGTGCCAAACAAGAAGTCGTGAAGTTCCAGTTTTAAAAAAATGAAAATAAAAAGCAGTTTTTGTCTGCTTTGGCTGGTTTATAGGTAGGTTTACCGTCCATTCATCGTTACTGAGGTGAACTGCTCAATATATTGTGATATTTATTTTTGACCATTATTGCCCAGCCCTACTATTACTTCAATAGTTATTTCCAAAAATCTATATTTCCATAATGGCGGTTTTCTTCTGGATCTAGCTCCGTTGCTGTTGAAGATGCATCAATTCCGTTGACAAAGTCCCGATTCAGCAGAGTCTTGGCTACAATTTGGTGTTAGTTGCATGCCTGTATTTTCATTTGTTACCTCATTTGGTGTTCCACAAGGGAGTTGCTTAGGTCCACTACTGTATTCCATTTATGTGAATGATTTGCCTCGTGTGCTGAACAGAACATATTTGGAAATTTATGCAGATGACACTACAATGTACTTTTCTGGAGAAAATGTTCAGTATGTGAACAGTATTTTACAAGAGGAGGTAACATTGGTCTCTAATTGGGTTAGAGAGAATATGCTGAAGCCGAATGTGTCGAAAACAAAGAGTATGATACTTGGCTCAGGTTGTACGATAAGATATAACCCTAAGCTTTATTTGAATGTAGAGGGTGGTCTTATTGAGCAGGTTAGAGAGGCAACATTATTGGGTTTGGTTATTGATGAACGCTTTCTTGGTCTTTGCATA
>JALJCO010004458.1:0-67693 GCA_023101725.1 Atherinomorus stipes
TCTGTATCACATGATGGTAGTAGCCTATCAGATTCTAGCTTCTGTATCACATGATGGTAGTAGCCTATCAGATTCTAACTTCTGAACTATCATGATGGTGGTAAGCTATCAGATTCTGGTTTCTGTATCCACATGATGGTAGTAGCCTATCAGATTCTAGCTTCTGTATCACATGATGGTAGGTAGCCTCTCAGATTCTAGCTTCTGTATCACATGATGGTGAGCGCCTATCAGATTCTAGCTTCTGTGTCACATGATGGTGGTCTTCTATCAGATTCTAACTTCTGTGTCACATGATGGTGGTAACCTATCAGATTCTAGCTTCTATGTCACATGATGGTGGTAGCCTATCAGATTCTAGCTTCTGTATCACATGATGGTAGTAGCCTATCAGATTCTAGCTTCTGTATCACATGATGGTGGTAGCCTATCAGATTCTAGCTTCTGTGTCACATGATGGTGGTAGCCTATCAGGTTCTAGCTTCTGTATCACATGATGGTGGTAGCCTATCAGATTCTAGCTTCTGTGTCACATGATGGTAGTAGCCTATCAGATTCTAGCTTCTGTGTCACATGATGGTGGTAGCCTATCAGATTCTAGCTTCTGTATCACATGATGGTGGTAGCCTATCAGATTCTATCTTCTGTATCACATGATGGTGGTAGCCTATCAGATTCTAGCTTCTGTGTCACATGATGGTGGTAGCCTATCAGATTCTAGCTTCTGTATCACATGATGGTGGTAGCCTATCAGATTCTAGCTTCTGTATCACATGATGGTGGTAGCCTATCAGATTCTAGCTTCTGTGTCACATGATGGTGGTAGCCTATCAGATTCTAGCTTCTGTATCACATGATGGTAGTAGCCTATCAGATTCTAGCTTCTGTATCACATGATGGTGGTAGCCTATCAGATTCTAGCTTCTGTATCACATGATGGTGGTAGCCTATCAGATTCTAGCTTCTGTGTCACATGATGGTGGTAGCCTATCAGATTCTAGCTTCTGTGTCACATGATGGTGGTAGCCTATCAGATTCTAGCTTCTGTAATATATGATGGTGGTAGCCTATCAGATTCTAGCTTCTGTGTCACATGATGGTGGTAGCCTATCAGATTCTAGCTTCTGTGTCACATGATGGTGGTAGCCTATCAGATTCTAGCTTCTGTGTCACATGATGGTGGTAGCCTATCAGATTCTAGCTTCTGTAGCACATGATGGTGGTAGCCTATCAGATTCTAGCTTCTGTGTCACATGATGGTGGCAGCCTATCAGATTCTAGCTTCTGTATCACATGATGGTGGTAGCCTATCAGATTCTAGCTTCTGTGTCACATGATGGTGGTAGCCTATCAGATTCTAGCTTCTGTGTCACATGATGGTGGTAGCCTATCAGATTCTAGCTTCTGTATCACATGATGGTGGTAGCCTATCAGATTCTAGCTTCTGTATCACATGATGGTGGTAGCCTATGAGATTCTAACTTCTGTATCACATGATGGTGGTAGCCTATCAGATTCTAGCTTCTGTGTCACATGATGGTGGTAGCCTATCAGATTCTAACTTCTGTATCACATGATGGTGGTAGCCTATCAGATTCTAGCTTCTGTATCACATGATGGTGGTAGCCTATCAGATTCTAGCTTCTGTGTCACATGATGGTGGTAGCCTATCAGATTCTAGCTTCTGTGTCACATGATGGTGGTAGCCTATCAGATTCTAGCTTCTGTAATATATGATGGTGGTAGCCTATCAGATTCTAGCTTCTGTGTCACATGATGGTGGTAGCCTATCAGATTCTAGCTTCTGTGTCACATGATGGTGGTAGCCTATCAGATTCTAGCTTCTGTGTCACATGATGGTGGTAGCCTATCAGATTCTAGCTTCTGTAGCACATGATGGTGGTAGCCTATCAGATTCTAGCTTCTGTGTCACATGATGGTGGCAGCCTATCAGATTCTAGCTTCTGTATCACATGATGGTGGTAGCCTATCAGATTCTAGCTTCTGTGTCACATGATGGTGGTAGCCTATCAGATTCTAGCTTCTGTGTCACATGATGGTGGTAGCCTATCAGATTCTAGCTTCTGTATCACATGATGGTGGTAGCCTATCAGATTCTAGCTTCTGTATCACATGATGGTGGTAGCCTATGAGATTCTAGCTTCTGTATCACATGATGGTGGTAGCCTATCAGATTCTAGCTTCTGTGTCACATGATGGTGGTAGCCTATCAGATTCTAGCTTCTGTATCACATGATGGTGGTAGCCTATCAGATTCTAGCTTCTGTATCACATGATGGTGGTAACCTATCAGATTCTAGCTTCTGTATCACATGAACAATCGTGATTTTCTTGTAAAAGAGAAAAAGTATCAGTATCGCTGAAAAAGTGCCATAAACTACTGGTATCGTATCGACATGAAAAATTTTGGTATCGCCCATTCCTACAAGAGGGATCAACAATGATTCTGTCCAAAATCTGAACTCTTTTTATCCTTTTAATATCAAGTATTAGTCATTCTTCTTTAATTATTTCTTCAGTAGAACAATATTCTACAGTTTTCATCCTGTTATTCATCTTTTTCCCAAACAATTCTCAGTTACACATCAGTTGTAAGTATTACAAATACACAGTAAGACAAACAGCCTGTAAGCTTTAGTCGGGAGAACCAGTTGTTCGTTAATGTCCACATCTGAAGCTCGTCCTCTCATCCTTTTTTTTTCCAGCTGCCAGACATGTCATTATGAATAATAATTGAATCTTACCGGTTCTCAGCAAGGAAACAAGAATGACGACATGTCAAACCGGGCTGAAATTGAATGTCATGGCCAATAAAACTAAGCGTTGCCCTAAGAATCCTTCATCAGCCCGAGTGGATAAAAGCACGGTCCTGCAGGGAGCGACCGTGTGAAGTCAATTATTCCGGCACAAACTGAGGAGAAAGGAGACAAATGCGACGTGTCCAGCCTTTCTTAGAGCTGCTTAATTATCCTCAGGAGCCCAACTGAAGTTTTGTATGGGAATAAATGAAGGCTGATTGCACATGTGACCTCTATCTGTCATCATTTTTTTAAAATTGCCTTTCAGTTCTTGCATGAATTTCTCTCTTCAGAATAATCTGTTCACAGGCTGCAGGGATTAGGATGCATCCTGCACCTTTGCCCAAAGGAAAAAGAAGTGAAAATATTTCTTCTTCCAGTACTTTTACAGCTTAATCTCCTCTGCAACTACTTCTACCATCACAGATGAATGTGGAGTGTAGAAAAACAAAATTCTCTGCCCTTCACACGTCCGATAAATACCGAATGCTCCCTGGACACCTGGTTTGCTGAGAGCGACAGTATGCGGTGCTCGTTAGCCATTAGCAGTGGACTCTGCATCGCTGCCTGCAGACAGTGTCAAAACTCATTCTGCATGATAGTGGTATGGAAAGGTCCTGATGGTCCAAAGCAAGTCAAGATTTCATTATGGGGGGGAAACTGCAACACTCAGCCACTTTACCGACCGGCCTGCACTACAATTATGCCACATTTATTTGGGTTTTCTGCATAGCCCAGCTCAGAAATGTCATTTTAGCTCATATTCACGAGAAAACATGAACACATACAGTCGTCCTCAAAATGATTCATACCCTGGAAAATACTAAAATGGGTACAGCGCGGCTGCGGGGCAAATGATTGACAGCTGACGTACTCTGGGCTAATAGCTAACTGAGCTAACTTGAAACCAACAGGAGCTAAAAAAGATTAGTCTCCTAAGCGGCGGGTAAAGGTCAGACATGCTAACACTTGCTATTCACCGACTAAAAACCAGCGTTGTGCTGCTCTGCTACAAACTGAGACCTTACTGAGAGCTAACAAGGAGCTAACTGTTAGCCACCGGCCAGCAAGCGGGGCTTCCGGTCTGCCGCCTGTCAATCAAAAGGACACGCCCCTAATTATGTGTCATTTCAAGATTAAAGGAATCGTCCACCCACAGAATGATGTAACTTTATCTTCCACTTCCCCTCATGGTGAGAAAGACTCTGCAGCACTTTTTAATATCTCAAATGCAGCCGGTGATCAGGAAGGCTTCTCGTTTCCCCCCAACTTTCATATAATGGAGTTCACCGGGGTCCGAGCCAAAAAGGTCCATAAAAGTCCACAAAAACGTGTCAATATTCCTCCATACTGCTTGTCCAACGTAATCCAAGTGTCCTGAAATTTGTCCTGGTACAAGAAGTAGTTTGAGAATAAACCGTCCACATATGTGAACAACAGGTAAAAGTTACAAGATAAAAGCAGAAAGTCGTCAGAGAATAAACTCCTTTTTATTTCCACTCGTAAGTGTGAAATGCCGCGGAGCCGTTAGCTTTTGATTGAAGGCTTAGGAAATCATCAGCAGGCTTTCCCGCACATACGGTGGATTTTCAGGCTAAGAGTCTCGGGAAGATTACAAAAATGACAGAGGAGCCATCTCACCATCCGACCGAAGGAAAGCGAGATTACTCCTGTTTGATCCACTTATTCAGCTCACGTCACAGACAGAAGCACGTTTCTGCACGAGGCCGTTTGGAGGCGCTGAAACCAGCATTTTACACTCAGGCATCACAAGTAGAACCGAAGTCAGCACTTTTCTTCTTCATTCCGATGAAGTTCTACCTTTTTCCCACTTCTGAAGTTACTGTCATATTTTGAGTTTGGCTCTCCACGAAGGATTTCACAGTTGAATCGCAGCTTCCTCACATTCTTTAAATCTTCTTTTATGGTCTATTTCCTCTGCTTGAGCAACAAATTACCTGAAACGACGACATGCAGAATTCAAGGAAATGCTCGACGGAGTCTCGTATGCAATGTTGATTTGGTGATGCAGTTCCTGTTTTCACCCGAACCCCTCGCCCTTCCGAATTATTCCCCTGAGAAATGGGACAACCCCTCAACATCCTCATGCGTCGCCAGCAGTCGTCCGTGTCACAGCGAACTGACGTCTCGGCTGTTTCCGGAAGAGTTCGTAATGCCGTCTGCAGCAGCAATAATCTCCCTTCCTGAGCGATTGGATTGTTTTTTCCATCGTAAAAATGTTAAGTTTACGTTACAAACATGAGCAAATGCACGTATCGTTGTGAAACTAGTGATTTTCACATTTGTAATAAAACTGTAATCTGTAATACGTTAAAGCGACCAATTTTCTTATTTTATTTCCAAAAACATTTGTGCTTTTCTTTTCTTTTCTTTGGCTGCTGATTTCCTCACCATTTTGACCGTGTTTCACATGGAATTGTGGGAAATAACATACACTATATTGTCAAAAGTATCTGCTCACCATCCAGATGATGGAATCAGGTGTTCCATCACTTCCACAGGTGTATAAATGCAGCAGCTCGGCATGCAGACTGTTTCTACAAACGTGTGAAAGAATGTGTCGCTCTCAGGAATCAGTGGATTCCAGCGTGGAACTGTGATAGGATGCCACCTGCAACAATCCAGCGGTGAAGTTTCCTCCTAAATATTCCACAGTCAACTGTCAGCTGGATTATAAGAACATGGAAGTGTTTGGGAACGACAGCATCTCAGCCATGAAGTGTTCGTCCACGTAAACTGATGGAGCGGGTCAGTGATGCTGAAGCTCATAGTGAGAAGAGGTGGCCAACTTTCTGCAGAGTCGATCACTACAGACCTCCAACCTTCATGTGGCCTTCAGATCAGATCAAGAACAGTGACAGAGAGCTTCATGGAATGGGTTTCCATGGCGACCAGCTGCATCCATCCATACATCACCAAGTGCGATGCAAAGCGTGGATGCAGTGGTGGAAAGCAGCCGCCTCTGGACTCTAGAGCAGCCTTTCTCAAAGTGGGCGCCGGGGCACACTGGGGTGCCTCCTGACAGCATTTTGCCGCCAAAAACATATATATATTCTGACATTTTAATTTAAAAAAAATCTAACATTTCATGTATAAATGTATTTGAATACATGAATAGCCTATATTCTTTTTCATTTTCTTTACATATGATCAGATTGACAAAACTGTAAATTAATTTTGGTGAATAAATATTTAAAATTAACCATAAAAATCTGTCTCATGTAGACATTGTCAGTAACGTGGCATGACGTCCCCACTGGGGTCAGCCTGACTGCGCAGCACATTGTTTTACAGCCTAATTTAACCATGAAAACATATTTGATTTCACAAAGAGCAAAGAACAAGCAACAGCATCATGGATCGTTTTTTAAAAAGATAAGCCCCCCCAAGAACCGGACATGATTGTTACGCTGGGATGACTCGAGATTTTATGCACGTTTGAAAGGTGCCCTGACTGAAAAAAGTTTGAGAAAGGCTGATCTAGAGCAGTGGAGTGGAGCAGTTTGGTGGAGGGGGGATTATGGTGTGGGGGTGTTTTTCAGGAGCTGGGCTTGGCCCCTTAAGCCCCGTTTCCACCAGCGGGTTTGGGTCGGGTCGGGTCGGATCGGTCCACGTTTTTTTGCGTCTCCACAGATAAAAACCTGGACGGGTACCCTTATATCCGACCCGGCCTACTTTTTTGGCACCCTTCGGTAGGGGTACTGATGTAACCGATCCGGACCAAATAGGGGGAGCTAAAACACAGCAATACATTGATTTGTTGAAAAATCTCACTTCCCGCATGACCAAGCGTAAAAACAAAGCCGGGGTGACTCCTTTTGTTTCTGTCACGTGTGGCGCCGTGTTTTGGTTAAACGGTGTTGCACAACGATGATGTCACGCGATCACGTAGCAGCGCTGTCCCGCTAATTCTCCGCCTCCAGAGTAAAAAGGGTACAGGTTGCTGTGGGGACACAGCGTGAAATCAACACATCCGTACCAAAACCCACCCGATCCGGCCTGACCCGACCCAAACCCGCGGGTGGAAACGGGGCTTTAGTTTCAGTGAAAGGAACTCTGAATGCTTCAGCATACCAAGACGTTCTGGACAATTCCATGTCCCAACTTTGTGGGACCAGTTTGGAGCTGGCCCCTTCCTCTTCCAACATGACTGTGCACCACAAAGCAGGTCCATGAAGACCTGGATGCAGAGTCTGGTGTGGAGGAACTGGACTGGCCTGCACAGAGTCCTGACCTCAACCCCATAGAACAGCTTTGGGATGAATCAGAGCGGAGACTGAGAGCCAGGCCTTCTGGTCCAACATCAGTGTGACCTCACAAATGTGCTTCTGGAAGATGGTCAAAGATTTCAGAAACACTCCTAAACCTTGTGGACAGCCTTCCCAGAAGATGAAGCTGTTCTAGCTGCAAAGGTGGACCAACGTCATCCTGAACCCGACGGATCAGGGATGGATGTTGCTGAAGCTCAGATGTGGGTCACGGTGAGACGATGCTGTTGGTGATATTGTGTACAGGTTGCAGCAAAAAGATTCCCCATTTAACAACGGGTGAGCATAATGCAGCATACGGAGGGAAAGCTGTCCTCATTTGTACATGCAGAGCCTCAGGAGATGGTTTCCGTCAGATTCAAGTGTTTCTACAGTCCAATGCCAAACAATGATTTGAAGGACGAACCTTCACAACAGTGACGCACAATATAATACAAGACTTCTATAAAGAAAAGATTAAAACATTTTCAAGGGAATAACTTAATTAATAACCAAACTCAGTAAGTATTTAAGCTGGTTTAAGGTTTTTTTGTCTTTACCACGTTCAGTATTTTCAGTTCAGTGATAAATCTCAGCCAGTCGCACAGTGGAGCATTTAGGGACATTTTTCTCTCGTTGTTAGAGACAAAATGCCAACACACACTGTTCCACATGAAGGAGCTCGGCTTGCTGTGACTGTAGAAAGAGAGGCTGAAAGAAAAATAACGTTTCAACCAAGGAACAAAAGACCCACTTCTGACAAGGCTTCCTACCTGACAATATGGACAGCGAAGTGAAAAAGCTTCCAGGAAGAAGACCGCGTTTCAAGTGTTGCCAAGTCCGCTGGATAAATCTGCTCTTCCAGCCCACTTTTAACGAACCGCCACGCCATCAAAGACATTCTTTAGTGTTTCACCGAGTAGTTGGACCCAACTTTGAGACAATGCAGGCAAGAAGCTGAAAAATGAAATGAATTTAACAAGAAACTAAAGCAGTGCAGAGGCAGGAGATCCAGGCACAGAAAGCCCAAAAGCATGTGAGACTGACACAGATGACCCGAGGAAGATCTGATGAACCGGAGGAAGATGAAGGTCCAGGAGCGATGGCTCAAGCAGCTGCAGGTGAGTTAAGAAACGGCGGAGGAGGCGACATGAACGGAGACGGGGAAGTTCACGACGTCACAACTCAGAAACAGGACGGAACCAAGAACCAGAAACTAAAGAGGACAGAAGAAAACAAAATCATTCAAGCAGCAAACTACGACAAAACGGATGACGCAAAATTTAGGAAAAATATAGACGAATTCAACGAGCGTTTTGTGTGTTGCGCCATCTTTGGGCGCCGCCGTTGCTTAGGGAACAAGTCCTGATACGTCCTACTGCCAACGTGGAAATCAGCGTGCACATGTGGATTTACGACGTGGGACAGTCGTCTACTGCAGTGATTCCAACCACGCTCGGGCCTCCAGCGCCACCTAGAGGGCCACGAAAAATGTGGGCCGCGAGGACCGTATATTTACACTGTTATTTCTGAGTTGCAATGTAGCCCCCCCCCCACCTGGTGCCTCTAATCTGTCAGAGTTCAACAAACAAGCAGAAGAAGACACTCGGCTAGCCGCTAGCCTGTAGCTAACGTTGTAAAGAAGAATTCAAACTAAATAATGAAGATAAAAATGGTCCCAAACCGCCGATAAAGAGGCAAAAATCCAATAAAATAAAAATAAAGTGCTTTTGAAAACAATATTAGCACAGCTGAGCTGGAATAGTAGAAATTTACATGAATCGTGTGAAATTAATAAAACAGTGAAGCAAAGAAGAACATGAGTATATGAGAACATATTAGTGCAAATGAGAAATAAACATTTCAGTCAGTCTTATAATCTTATTTTCATGCTGGACTGTTGATGATGGAACATCAAAAAGTATATTTTTATTTCAGCCTTCTCCCTTTTTTCAGACAAAAAAAATTATGCGTGCGTTTGAAATAGAAATTATTGTTTAGGCTCGGCAGGAACATTGTCAGTAAAACTGATTGATACACATTAAAAAACAGAGGTACCAGTTTGTACCTAAAAGGGTCCAAAGCTTGTTGCTGGGGGGTTCCTTTCTGAAAGACATTTCTGTACCTTCATGGTCCATTTTTGTACCTTATCAAGCTGTATGAGTTAATAAAGTACAATTAAACCAATTAAAGATGATGAATAAAAGTCAATAAAATAGAGATTATGACAACAATCAAAGATGCTAATAATAAATGAATAATTATTATAGAAATATTAGGCCAAACACATATATAATTATACATATAATTATTACTATGATTATTATGAAAATCATAATATAATAACTATAATTATACTACTGTTTAGAAGTACTGCTATTTATAGTTATTGTACAAGCTACACACATGTTTCAATGCTGCAGGTACCCTTAGGGTTGGAATGGTACAAATGTGTACTTTATATTACTTTGGAGCCTTTTTCATAGTGTATAGGTACTTCTGGCCTCATAAAGACCAATATTGTACTTTTGAGAGAACATTTGTAGTAAATGTACGTACAGGTACAGAAATGATCCTGTCTGTACCTGTTTCTGAGATGTGTACAGCGTTTTTAAATATTGATATAATATCAGCATGTAAAATATCATGATATTTCAGTATATTGATATTTTGTCCCGCCCCTAAACGCATGCACCGTTGATTTATACAAACTTATAGCTTTAGTTCACATCAGAAACAGCTGTTCGTTAAAGTGAAAAGAAGCTGCTAATGTTTATTTGGACAAAAGTTGTGTAGTTTTCAAGTACTTTGTGTAGTTCCAGACATACCATCAGTTACATCAAACTTGCAGAAACACTTCACTACTGGGGGGTTGAATAGTTTTGAACACAACTGTATGAACTCTTCCATGTCTCCTGCAGACAGAAGCTGGAGGTGCAAACACTTGAAAGGATGCTTCCCAGCAAAGCTGCTCTGAAACTGGACTGGCCGTCCGAGGTCACCGTACAGACGGGTTAGCAACATTACAAACATGTTTCAGTGATTTATCCTCCATGTGTTGTCTCACTGTAAGCATGTTTGTCTCTATTGTCGCTTTCCGTTCTTACTGCATTTCTTAAATAAAACAGCAGTGGGAGCAGAGGGGTGTTGGGCTGCAGGCAAACATAGAAATAAACAGCTGTCAGCGGCGGTTCAGAGAGAAAAACATTCACAGAGAGCAGATTTTAGAAATTAGACTGTCACTCATCTCTGCAGCGATTTTCTCAATATTCTAAATCTAAATCTGTGTTTGTCCCCTGAAGAAGGAAATCAGTGCCGTCTTCAGTGGCTTTCCTGATGCCAAATCAGTCCCTCCATCCACTGCTGCCGTTTCAGAATAAATATATGATGATGTTTCCATAACTCGTGTGAGCCGGCACTGAGAAAACTCGAGCCGCTTTTCCACTGAAATTGGCGGGTCCACGAGGGTTTTCTGACCCGGGTCGACCCTCTTTACATCTGCAGAGGTTTAACTGCTCACGCAGGGAGGAGTTCCGGTCGTCGAGGTGGGACAAGACCAGACCCGGAACCAGGAGCTGATCCGTATGTTCAGGTGGACTCTGAAAATCAGCAAGACCGGGAAACCGAGGCAACGTGGTCCTGAAAGGTCAGCTGGCTGAGGCCTAGCATGGGAGGGGTGTGCAGGAGGGGAGGGGTGTGCAGGACGGGAGGGGTGTGGGAGCGTGCAGGAGGGGGGAGGGGTGTGCAGGAGGGGAGGGGTGTGTAGGAGGGGAGGGGTGTGTAGGAGGGGAGGGGTGTGTAGGAGGGGAGGGGTGTGTAGGAGGGGAGGGGTGTGCAGGAGGGGAGGGGTGTGTAGGAGGGGAGGGGTGTGCAGGAGGGGAGGGGTGTGTAGGAGGGGAGGGGTCTGCAGGAGGAGAGGGGTGTGCAGGAGAGGAGGGGTGTGTAGGAGGGGAGGGGTGTGCAGGAGGAGGAGGGGTGTGCAGGAGGAGGGAGGGGGTGTGTAAGAGGGGAGGGGTGTGCAGGAGGGGAGGGGTGTGTAGGAGGGGAGGGGTCTGCAGGAGGGGAGGGGGTGTGTAGGAGGGGAGGGGTGTGCAGGAGGGGAGGGGCGTGTAGGAGGGGAGGGGCGTGCAGGAGGGGAGGGGCGTGTAGGAGGGGAGGGGCGTGCAGGAGGGGAGGGGTGTGTAGGAGGGGAGGGGGTGTGCAGGAGGGGAGGGGTGTGTAGGAGGGGAGGGGTGTGCAGGAGGGGGAGGGGGTGTGTAGGAGGGGAGGGGTCAGGAGGGGAGGAGGGTGCAGGAGGGGAGGGGTGTGCAGGAGGGGAGGGGTGTGTGGAGGGAGGGAGGAGGAGGGGTGTGCAGGAGGGGAGGGGTGTGCAGGAGGGGAGGGGTGTGCAGGAGGAGGAGGGGTGTGC
Organism: Atherinomorus stipes; assembly: GCA_023101725.1. Classification (NCBI taxonomy): domain Eukaryota; kingdom Metazoa; phylum Chordata; class Actinopteri; order Atheriniformes; family Atherinidae; genus Atherinomorus; species Atherinomorus stipes. The sequence goes on from JALJCO010004458.1 coordinate 11,496, forward strand.
AGGAGGGGGAGGGGTGTGTAGGAGGGGAGGGGTGTGCAGCAGGAGGAGGGGGTGTGCAGGAGGGGAGGGGTGTGTAGGAGGGGAGGGGTGTGCAGGAGGAGGAGGGGTGTGCAGGAGGGGAGGGGTGTGTGGGAGGGGAGGGGTGTGTAGGAGGGAAGGGGTTTGCAGGAGGGGAGGGGTGTGTGGGAGGGGAGGGGTGTGTAGGAGGGGAGGGGTGTGCAGGAGGGGAGGGGTGTGTAGGAGGAGGAGGGGTGTGCAGGAGGAGGAGGGGTGTGCAGGAGGAGGAGGGGTGTGCAGGAGGGGAGGGGTGTGTGGGAGGGGAGGGGTGTGTAGGAGGAGGAGGGTCGGGAGGGAGGGTGTCCAGAGTGCGTATGGAGGAAGAAGTAAGTAGGGAGGAGCGAGGTGTGTGTGTGTGTGTGGGGGGGTGTGGGGGTGTGGGGTGTGGAAAGCAGGAGTATGGGTGGGGGTGGAGGGAGATATGTGTGAGTGGTTGGAGGAAAGAGGTGACGGGGGAGGGAGGGAGGCGTGGACATGTGTGTGGGGGGAAGATGAAGGATGTGACTGTGTCAGATTGGAGGGAAGGGTGGGGGTGCGTGTGTGTGGGGTGGAGGGAGGAGTGTGTGTGTGTGGTGGTGGTGTAGGGGGGTGGTAGCAATGGTGTGTGTGGCAGGGGCATCAGGGTGGGTGCTGGCCCGTGCCAGGTGGTCATCTGGGGGGGGGCCCCATTCTCCTGGGTGTCAGCTGGGTTGGGGGGGGGACTGCCCTTGGGTGCTTGAGCCCTGGGCTCCATGCAGTGCCTGCCCCGGGGGCGGGCAGTGCCCGGTGGGGTCGGCAGTTGCTGGCCTTGGTCCACTGGGGCCTGGGCCCTGAGACCACGGGGGGCTTCGGCTGGGGCCGCTCTCTGGGGGGATGCATGTCTGTTTCTTTGGGGGGGGGGGGTGGCTGGGTTGCAGGCCTCTGGGGGGCCCCACCCAAAGCACCCCACAGTGTCAGGGCACAGGCCCCAGCAGGCCAAGACCAGCAACTGGCGCAACGCTGAGCTCACCAAGGGCCCCCGAGCAGCCCCCCCCCACCACCACCACCACCAAACCAGACAGAAGGTCCAGCAAACACCCAGGAGGACCTAGCCTCCCAAGACAGGCTACCCCCCCCCCGCCCCCACAGAGGGCACCTACCACTGGTACCACACCCCCACATACAACCCCCCCACACACACACGGACACACACCCTCCTCCTCCATACACACCTCTCCCTTTTACCCTACACAGTCCTCCCCCATCACCCCCCCACATTTACTCTCTCCAACACCAACTCTTGTACACCTGCACACACGCCCACAATACCTCATCCCCTCACACACAAACGCACCTCACCCCCCCTCCATACACACCTCTCCCTTTTACCCTACACAGTCCTCCCCATCACTCCCCCACATTTACTCTCTCCAACACCAACTCTTACACCTGCACACACCCACACACGCCCACAATACCTCATCCCCTCACACACAAATGCACCTCACCCCCCTCCAGACACACCTCTCCCTCTCACACAGTCCTCCCCATCACTCCCCCACATTCACTCTCTCATTTCACACCCTCACATGCTGAAAAGTCCATTTCAGAGCAACATCCGCTCCCATCCAGATGTCTGTTTCAAACATCACGTTTTAGAGATTCATAATCTCTGAATACTTTCTGCAGGATGACAAAAATGTCTTAGTTTCAACATGTATGTTGTTTGTGTTCTACTGGGAATAACAGACGACCCTATGAGATTTACAAATCATTGCATTTTATTGGTATTTCACACACCAGCCCAGTTTTTCTGGAATTAACATTGTACATTAAATGAAACTTCAAAGTACAATAAATACCACACATGAGTAACTCTACTTGATTCTAGCTTCCACCACTGGCCTGGACACACGTTGACATTTTTAGGTTACATGCCTGATAGAATGGCTCTGCCAAGTGGTCGTTCAGCAGAATTACATGTAATCGTCTCTGCAGCAGGTTCGTTGCCTCCCAGAGGAGAAAATATCACTGATGGCTCAAACACAGGAACTTAATCAATAAGAAATAAACAGATTAGTGGTAATTAACAGACGTTTACTGGGTTTCTCCCTCAGATGCCTGATGCCTTTGCAAACATTCATGTAAGTTACAGGAAACTCTTTGGTTGCTGCCATTTTTAAACAGGCCCTGAATGTATAAAAGAAGACGGGAAGTAAGAGAAAATAATGAAGATGGTAAGCTGCTGATAATCAAACACACTGGTTTAACTGGTCGTTAGGAGATGGGAGCACCACGCAGCATTTAGGTGTGTAAAAGGAGAACTTTCTGTTTTATCAACCTGGACCTTATTTCTAGGAGCGTATACATTTTTACTCACCGGTAACATTTCTGCATCGCTTTGACTACTTCGGAAGATATTACGTTCACTCGCCCTTCGGTGTACATCCAGTATCACGGCGGAGACGGGCGGCCTCTAAATTAGACATCATCTGCAGTAAAACTCCTTGATTTTCACCAATTCTTTCATTAAAACGAACAAACGAGTACTTTTGTCCTGTGAGTCCAGATTTAGCTTTCCGTTAGTTTTCAGGGTTCTGCACACTTTTCAGGGCCGCGCGTTCACGATGCGCTTCCGTAGTACAGCTGAGACGATCAGCTGCTACCCAGACAACAAAAACACGATTTACTCTGAACTACGGCTGGGCGATATATCGATTTTAAAAATATATTGATATATTTTAAAATGAGATATGGAATTGGACTATATCGCGTATATCGAGATATGTAGTTCAGTGTTTTGTCTTTTTACATAAATGCTGCCCGTACTTGGGTTTATCACGCTTAATTCCTTTCTTATATTTCTTGTTTGCGTCTGTGAGTTTCTTGTGCAGTTTTGCAGTATCTATGTTCACATTTTATTGTTCTTTGAAAAGTTAAGTGTTATTTCCAGGGATGCACGATAACCATTTTTTAAAACAGACACCGATAACCGATAAATGTCAGATCCTAAAGGCCGATACCGATAGCTGAAAAAAGCTTTTGCATGTCCGATTTTAAAGAGTCCAACTTTATGGGGCAAAAGTTATCGGGGTAAATCATCATGATATCGGAGTGACGTTATAATTTTCTGTTATCGGCCTGATAATTATCGTGCATTTCGTAGTTATTTCATCCGGCTGGTTTAAATAAAACTACTTGTGATGTCATGTTTGGATTTGATTGTGACTGAACATTTGCTCTCACTTTGCGATAAAAGTATCAGGATATATATTGTTTATCGATATTCAGCCCAAATATTTCGGGATATGACTTTTGGTCCACATCGCCCAGCCCTACTCTGAACTCACAGGACAATCGTACTCATTCGTTCATTCTCCGCTAAGTATTGATGAAATCAAGGAGTTTTTGCTGCAGATAATGTCTGATAGATGCTGCCCCGTCTCTGCCGTTATTACAGGATGCACACCGAAGGGAGACTCAAAGCGATGCAGAAATGTTACCGGTGAGTAAATGCACGTATAAACTCCCAGAAATGAGGTTCAGGATGAAGAAAAAAGAATTGAAGAAAAAAACAAGGAGGAAAGACATCAGCAGTCACGTTAGATACGAAGTTGTTGCTGCATAAATAACAAGAATGGTTCATCTTACAGAAATTAGATAGATAGATAGATAGATAGATAGATAGATAGATAGATAGATAGATAGATAGATAGATAGATAGATAGATAGATAGATAGATAGATAGATAGATAGATAGATAGATAGATAGATAGGTAAAAGTCCTCACTTGTTGGTTAAAAGCACAAAATGGTCCTCACAGTGTAGCAAGTACAGGAACACACACACATATATATTCATACCCTCCAATTAAAGAAGGAAAAAATCGTCTGTCAGTTAAATTAGATGAAATCGACCAAAATAATAATAAATAAAAATTCTATGAAAATCATGACATTGATTTTAAATTGTGGTTTGAAAGAAATATTAAAACCAAACACACAAAAAATAAACAAGTAAACAAGCATGATGAGGCTCAGAAGCTAAAATGTTGTTGAGCAACACTTTGAGCCAATCACTGCTTTTCGTGTTTCTGTAACGTCCAATCAGACGTCTGCACCTGCTGACAGGTATGTTGGTCCATGTTCATGGGAAAGATGCTCTGATGCGTCTGAGACAGTTTGGTTTGTTTGTTTTTTATTATTATTATTTACAACCACAGTTCAAAAGCAATATTTTATTTCACTAAATCATAATTTTGTACATTTTTTATTAATTATTAGTTTATTTTTCTTTTATGTTTTCATTTATATCATACTAAATGTACACTTTATTTGTTAATAAATAAGTTTATATCTGTGTTAATTTGTTCCCTTTTTTAACAAGGTTAAATGTTAATATGAAGCCTGATGGCTTCACACGCAAAGAATACGGTTCATTTATGATTGTGTGGCGAAAATGTTGTAAAAAGTCTGTCAGACTGCGACCAAGGCCAGAGAGGAAGCAGAAAAGCAGCCATGGAGGTACTTTCACTCCATTTGGAACATTTTTAGCTAAAGAAAATCCTTCCAGCCTCAGCCCTGAACTTTCAATTACCCATCCACTAATGTGTCATTTAACAAATCATGTCTTGGATGAATGAGGCACGCTTCTAAAAACTGCAATTTTAATTCACTACTGCTCTGTTTTCCTGTTAAAAGTCACTTATTCACATTATGAAGAGGTTTTCTGCCATTTGTTTTGCTCCCTTTCTTTTCTCCTGTTTCTTCATTTTTAAAGGTTCAGCGGTTTAAGCTTCTTATATTCTGGTTTGTTGAGGGTTTTGTTGTTTATTCTGACCATGCAGAGCCGACTCTCTGCGTGCCTCAATATCTGCAGCACCACCTGCTTTATTTCTGATAAGTGTGCTTCTGCAGAATTAGTATTTAGATTTACTCCCAGCAGATTCTGAGCAGGATTTAGTATGTCACTGCCTCTGCTCCTGGTAAAGTTTATATAGACACAGTTAATTGTTAAAGCAGCATTTTAAAAAATATACAGTTGTGTGAAAAAAGTGTTTGCCCCCTCCCTGATTTATTTTTTTGCACATCCAGGCCTGATTACTGCCACACCTGTTCTCCATCAGAAATCCCTTAAATAGGACCTGCCTGACAAAGTGAAGTAGACCAAAAGATCCTCCAAAGCTAGACATCATGCTGCCATCCAAAGAAATTCAGGAACACATGAGAAACAAAGTCATTGAGATCTATCAGTCTGGAAAAGGTTCCAAAGCCATTTCTAAAGCTTTGGGACTCCAGAGAACCACAGTGAGAACCATTATCCACAAATGGTGAAAACATGGAACAGTGGTGAACCTTCCCAGGAGGGGCCGGCCGACCAAAATGACCCCAAGAGCACAGCGACGACTCATCCAAGAGGTCACAAAAGACCCCAGAACAACATCCAAGAACTGCAGGCCTCACTTGCCTCAATGAAGGTCAGTGTTCATGACTCCCCCATCAGAAAGAGACTGGGGGGCAAAAATGGCTGCATGGCAGAGTTCCAAGACCAAAACCACTGCTGAGCAAAAAGAACATAAAGGCTCGTCTCAGTTTAGCCAGAAAGCATCTTGATGATCCCCAAGACTTTTGGGAAAATACTCTGTGGACTGACGAGACAAAAGTGGAACTTTCTGGAAGGTGGAGGTCCCATTACATCTGGCGTAAAAGTAACACGGCATTTCAGAAAAGGAACATCATAGCAACAGTAAAACATGGTGGTGGTAGTGTGATGGTCTGGGGCTGTTTTGCTGCTTCAGGACCTGGAAGACTTGCTGTGGTAAATGGAACCATGAATTCTGCTTCTACCAAAAAATCCTGAAGGAGAACGTCCGGCCATCTGTTGGTGACCTCAAGCTGAAGCGCACTTGGGTTCTGCAGCAGAACAATGATCCAGATGTAAACATGTTTATGTGTTTACGTCTGTGATCCAGGTAACATGTAAACATGTTTACGTCTGTGATCCCAGATGTAAACATGTAAACATGTTTACGTGTTTACATGTTTATGTCTGTGATCACAGATGTTCATGAATATGTCGTCTCTATCAAATAAATAAAGGATAAAAAAATGACAGCTGGAAATGTGGACCAAGCTCTGACACCGGACCGCCCGGTACCTCCCAGCACCCCCCCCCCCCCACAGGAGTCCCCGGGGACACGTCAAACACATGTAGACCGGGTGGAGAACTCCCGTGCCCCCCTCCAGGATCCTGAAGAGGGTGTAGAACTGGTCGGTCCACATTGGTCCTCCTCAGTCTGAGGTTTGACCCTCCTCTCCAGGACCCCCGTACCAGGGAGACTGAGGGCTGTGACCCCCCTGCAGTTGGAGCACACCCTCCCATCCCCTTTTATGAAGAGGGGGACCACCCCCCCTCAGTTTGCAGTCCAGAGGTACTGCCCCCGATGTCCACGATGCTGCAGAGGTGTGTCAGCCAGCCCCCCAGCACTCAGGGTCCCGGCGCCGAGGAGCTTTTTAACCACCCCTGAGCCCCCGCCCCCCGCCCCGGCTCTGCTTCCTCATGAGAGGGGTGTGCGGGTGGGAATGAGGAGGAACTCATTCCCGCCTGGTTGCACCGCCCCCCCCTCCTGAAATCCTTCAGATTTCAGTGGGAATGTTTGTGGAACAGCAGCTCTGCCGTCTGACCGGTCCTTCACGCTGCGGTCAGGAACGTTCATTTTGGGGGGGCAGTGTTACGGTGGACCCTGACGCCCTGCAGGTGCGGCGTTGTCCTGCCCCCCCTTCCCACGCTGATGCTCCACCTTCTCCCTGATGCATGGCAGCTTTATTTGTGCTGCTGACTTGTTTAACTTGTCAAACATCAAAGGCAGCGAGACTCGTGCAGAGGTAAGAGAAACCTGCAGACATCTGCTCGGTAATACGACACGAATAACATCAGAGGTTTGTTTGGTTTTAAGGATTTTGATCTTATAAGTTAGTTTAATACTAAATACTTTCTTCACTTTGATTCGAGTACCTTTGAGAAATCAGTTCCTGTCCGGACATCGTCGTGCTCCAGGAACTCTTGAAGCTTCATAATCTGATTACAATCATCCTCAGCGGAGTTAAACTGAATGTGTTGTTTTCTTTGTTTTTCATGAGCCGAGTTAATAAATCCATTTACACTGATGTGGATTTAACTGGCTTTAAAATTATTGATTTTTATAGTTTTTTTAAATCAATTGTATGATTATACATCCACAACTTGATGCATTTGTTTTTTTGAGAGTGATGCAAATCTCAGGTAATTTGCTTTTAAACATTATTGGAGATAAAAAGAGAGAAAAACCCAAACAAACAGGTTTGTTTCAGACTGAAGCCGTCTGAAGGCAGGCGTATAAACACCATGTAAGCAGAATTTAAGTCTTGTTTTTGGTTTTGGTTTGTTTTAGTCTTTTTAAAGAAAAGAAAAAAAGAATTTGACTCTTGTTTTTTAAATATTTTTTATTTTACTATTTTGTTTTTTTTAAAAAAAAACAAAGAAAAAATAATTTGAGCCTTGTTTTTTTCTATTTTTTTTTCTTTTTTAAGAAATAAAGAAAAAAAGAATTTCAGTCTTGTTTTATTATTTTTATTTAGAAAAAGAAAAAAATAATGTGAGTCTTGTTTATTATTATTATTATCATTATTTATTTATTTATTTAAGAAAATAAAGAAAAAAGAATTTCAGTCTTGTTTTATTATTTTTATTTAGAAAAAGAAAAATAATGTGAGTCTTGTTTATTATTATTATTATCATTATTTATTTATTTATTTAAGAAAATAAAGAAAAAGAATTTCAGTCTTGTTTTATTATTTTTATTTAGAAAAAGAAAAAATAATGTGAGTCTTGTTTATTATTATTATTATCATTATTTATTTATTTATTTAAGAAAATAAAGAAAAAAGAATTTCAGTCTTGCTTTTTTTCTTTTTTTAAGAAATAAAGGAAAAAAATTATTGGAAATGTTAATTCTATAATCTATATTTTTAAAAAAAGATTCTGAGCGATGGATAAGAGAGCATATCTTTTTATTCTCTTTCACATTGTTTATTTAATGTTTATTCCTCTTTATCAGCCACATGCTATCAGGAAAGATGGCAGACTGTGTCTCTGAAAATGTTAAACTTGTAAAAGATCACATTAAAAAAAATCTCACAGTAAAATAAAGCAAACATAACTTTTTAAAAATGTAGTTGAATTCTCCCGAAATGTGTCATTATTCCTCAAACATTTGAGTGGCGAGTTTTTTAGTTAAAGTTAAATGTTAAAGCAACCTCATCCCATTCGGCAGCGTTTGTGCTGCTCTGACATGCAGCTGCAATCAGCTGTTTCCGTGATCCTCGGCGAGTCTTCTGCATGTCTCTGAGCACGACTGCCGTCTGTGTGGCTGAACCTGTTCCAGTGCTGGGATGTTTTCTTCCTGCCTCACTGGCAAACTAAAAAAGGATGCTCGCTGACACCGAGCCAAAATGAACAATGCTGGTTTCACATGAGCATTCCTGCCTGCATCAACATAACGTCTGAAAATCCTAAACTGCTTTTAGTTTTACACTTTTATGAGGTTACGACCTGATAAACCCAAATCATCACCCCAAAGGTTTTAGTTTACTTGAAAATAGTGGGTGTGTTGGGCTCTTTGCTGAACGCTTTGCCTGTTGGGAAACAGTGAAACAGTGTTTTTGTCTTGTTTAATTTTTTAAGATACTCCTTTTACCGTATAAAAGCAGAATGCCACCAAACCTGCTTGCATAAACAAAGAAAGTGTTGCTCAGTGGGCTGGCAACGCTTTGCTGTGAGAAGTTCCAACCTGATCGGCAGGTTTTCACTCCTCTTACAGAAGAATTTCTGTTTTCTGTCCGCTCTCTTTCTCATTCTGTCACAGGGACTTTTAATCCTGGTCCTCGCGGGCCAGTGTTGCAGGTTTCCCTGCTGCAACACGCCTGATTCACTCAGACTTGCAGAGCTTGAAGTCAAAGCTTGATGTCCGGCTCTGCTACTGAGCCGCTGATTTCAAACAGGTGTGTTGCAGCAGGATGGTTTCTAAAACTTGCAGGACGCTGGTCTGCGAGGACCAGGATTCAGCATCATTGTCTGAAAGTATTCACACCCCTTTAAACTTTTTACTTTTTGTTTCATTGCAGCCATTTACTAAAATAAAAAAGTTAATTTTATTTGTCATTAATGTCACTCAGCATCCCATCATGAGACAGAAAACAGAAATGTAGAAATGTTTGCAAATTTTAAAAAAGAAAAACTGAAATATGACATGGTCATAAGTATTCAGAGCCTTTGCAGTGACTCATATTTAACTCATATTCTGTCCATTTCTTCTGATCCTCCTTGAGATGGTTCTCCTCCTTCATTGGAGTCCAGCTGTGTTTAATTAAACTGATTGGACGTGATTAGGAAAGACACACACCTGTCTATATAAGAGCTTCCAGCTCACAGTGCATGTCAGAGCAAATGAGGATCATGAGGTGGAAGAAAATGTCCAAGGAGCTCAGAGACAGAATTGTGACGAGACACAGATCTGGACAAGGTTACAAAAGAGTTTCTGCAGCACTAAAGGTTCCTAAGAGCACGGTGGCCTCCATAGTCCTTACATGGAAGAAGTTTGGGACGACCAGAACTCTTCCTAGACCCGGCCGTCCAGCCAAACTGAGCAATGGTGGGAGAAGAGCCTTGGTGAGAGAGTAAAGAAGAAGCCAAAGATCACTGTGGCTGAGCTCCAGAGATGCAGTAGGGAGATGGAGAAAGTTCCACAAAGTCAGTATCACTGCAGCCTCCACCAGTCGGGGCTTTATGGCAGAGTGGCCCGATGGAAGCCTCTCCTCAGTGCAGACATATGAAAGCCCGCATAGAGTTTGCCACAAACTCATCTGAATTCAGTTGGAGAAAGATTTTTTGTAACCCTCATAATTATCTGTTTAATGCAACGACAGAGTGACTGCACGGGTTCATGTTCGCCTGCTGTAAGTGATACATAAATCTGGGAGTCATTATTCTGCATAATTCTGGAAGGACACATTTTTTACCCAGAGGGAGCATATATAGATTGAACAAAAGGGGTCCAAGGATCAATCCCTGGGGAACCCCCTCAGGTCATGACTATCCAGTGTTCAGCACCTACATTGCCAATATTTTTTTTTGTTTGTTTGTTATACTAGTATGATCCCTGAGGGGAAATTAGGTTTCTGCATTTCACCATCTCTGTACTGTGAGTATCAGAGAGCAGTGAGCTGCTACTTAAAGCACCCAGGGAGCAGTTGGGGGGTTAAGGACCTTGCTCAGGGGTCCACAGTGGTTCACCCAGGAGTCGTGTCGGGGACTCAAACCTGGGTCCTCGCCAACGCTACCACTAGGCTACCCACTCCCCCAATGCAGTGCAAGTGTAGAAGAAGAAATCCGTTGCTTACATTGTGCTGAGAGCGACCGATCTGCAGACAAACACAGGGGGGGCTGGATATGGATCTTAAACAAAGAAAGAAAGAAAAACAGAACGTGTGATCTCGTCTGCCGCGGCTTCTGTAGTGCCGTGAACTCGTAGGGGCGCACTTTGCGGCAGCTACATGTTCTACTGTTCAGTCTATAAAAATCTACTAAATGATGTTTCCAGTAAATTCTGGACGCTACCCACTCAGGACACTTGGATTACATTGGACGAGCAGCATGGAGGAATATTGACAAGTATTTGTGGACTTTTATGGACCTTTTTGGTTCAGTCGCCGCTGAACTCCATTATATGAAAGTTGGGGGAAAATGAAAACCTGTCTGATCTCCGGCTGCATTTGAGATATTAAAATGTTCTCCAGAGTCTTACTCAGCATGAGGATGAGGAGAAGATGGACCATCATTCTGTGGGTGTACTATTCCTTTAACCGGAGTTGCCTTTCAAACATGCCGCTTCCTTGCAGACTTATTGTGGACCGCCACATTCGGACATCAGGAAATGTTGCAGAAAGGTCGATTGTCACTTCTACAGCCCACAGATTGTCCGTAACAGCTCCGGTAAAGTGGCAGAATGTTTGTCTGAACACAAACGGTATGAAGGACAAAGTCTGCGCCACTACCGCTTCCCAGAGGGAAGGGGCTTCACGGTTCAAGGATAACTTCCTTTTTTTTTCAACCTGGACCTTATGTCTAGGAGCATATATGTGCATTTGAGCCCCGTTTCCACCCGCGGGTCTGAGTCGGGTCAGGTCGGGCCAGGCCGGATCGGGTGGGTTTTGGTACGGATGTGTTGATTTCACGCTGCGTCCCCACAGAAACCTGTACCCAAACTCTGGAGGCGCTGGACAGCGCTGCTACGTGATCGCGTGACATCATCGCTGTGTAACGCCGTTTAACCAAAACACCGGCGCCACACGTGACAGAAACAGAAAGGAGTCACCCCGGCTTTGTTTTTACGCTTGGTCATGCGGGAAGTGAGATTTTTTAACAAATCAAAGTCTTGTTTGTGTTAGCTCCGCCTCTTTGGTCCGGATCGGTTACATCAGCACCCCTACCGAAGGGTGCCAAAAAAGTGGGTCGGGTCGGATATGAGGGTACCCGTCCAGGTTTTTATCTGTGGAGACGCAAAAAATCGTGGACCGATCCGGCCCGACCCGACCCAGACCCGCTGGTGGAAACGGGGCTTACTCACTGGTAAAATGTCTGCATCACTTTGACTCCTTCGGAGATATAACGTTGAGTTGCCATTCGGTGTTCATCCAGTATGACGGTGGAGACGGGGCAGCCTCTCTGTAAGACTTTATCTGCAGCAAAACTCCATGATTTTCACCAATACTTTAAGTAGAATGAACGAACAAACGAGTACTATTGTCCTGAGAGTCCAGATTTATCTTTCCGTTAGTTCTACACCCTTTTGGTGGCCGCGAGTTCACGATGCGCGCTTCCATAGTACAGCTGAGAGATTATGATGCTACCCAGACAACAACAAAAACACAATTAGAGAAACTCTGACCTCACAGGACAATAGTACTCATTCGTTCGTTCATTCCACTGACAGCATTGATGAAATGAAGGAGTTTTGCAGCAGATGATGCCTTCTTTAGTGACTGTCCCGTCTCCGCCATTTTACTGGATGTACATCAAAGGGCGACTCAACGTAATATCTTCACAAGGAGTCAAAGTGACGCAGAAACTTTACCGGTGAGTAAATGTCTGCATATACGGCTAGAAATGAGGTTCAGGTTGAAAAGAAGAAAGTTATTCTTTAAGGCAGTTCTGAAGGCAAAAGGGGTCCAACTGATGCTAAGTGGATCTAATAAGTTGCTAATATAGTGCACTTTTCTATGTGTGTATTTAACTTTTTCTCGGCCATTTTGACAGATAAGATGAAAAAGGGTCTGGAACCTCCACCGGATTATCAAGTTGAAATCCCAGCACCACCATATCCTGGCCCCCCTCTTGACCACAATGTGGCTGTCCAGTTGGCTCCCCAGCCTGCTCCCCAACCTGCTCCCCAGCCAGTTGCCCAGCCTGCCCCCCAACCTGCTCCCCAGCCAGTTGCCCAGCCAGCTCCTCAGTCCTACCCCCAGCCAGCTCCTCAGTCCTACCCCCAGCCTGCTCCCCAGTCTGCTCCCCAGCCTTATCCCCAGCAAGTTGCCCAGCCTGCTCCCCAGCCTTATCCCCAGCCAGGTAAGAGACCACTGTCATCAGAATTTGCTTAAAGGCATATGCCCCCCCCCCCCCCCCTGGGTGAAATTGAGCCTCCCCCCGCAGTCCCCTGTGTTGGACAAGTGGGTCATTCTCTGAATCTGGCAGCACTGACTTTAGCTTAGCTTAGCATAGTTGCTGTAATCTGGTGGTTCCAACTAGCATCACTTAGCGAAAGTGAACTAATTAACTCGAGATTTTTTCCAATTACGTTTCGTGATTCGCACATTCTGATCGAGTACAAACGAGAAGCCGATTTCACATCAAAAGGATGCGCAGCATCCCCAACTTCCATGAACAGCGTTGCCCCCGGATGCTGCGCATGCGCGCTGCCTTTGCTACTATCCGCGGTGCTTCCCTGTGATTGGCCGGTACTTCTGCGGCATATTGAATGCCGCCTATCAGTCCTTTGATGTGAAATCGGCTTCTTGTTTGTACTCGATCAGAATGTGCGAATCACGAAACGTAATTGGAAAAAAATCTCAAGTTAATTAGTTCACTTTCACCAAGTGATGCTAGTTGGAACCACCAGATTACAGCAACTATGCTAAGCTAAGCTAAAGTCAGTGCTGCCAGATTAAGGGAATGACTGGATCGGTTAGAAAACGCTTCTGCCCACTTGTCCAACTCAGGGGACTGCAGGGGGGGGCTCACTTCACCCAGGGGGGCATATGCCTTTAATAACCCCTTTTTACTGTAATGTTGGTTTTCTTTCTTGATTTATTCTTTGAACTGATTTATTTCATTGAAGCCTTCACCGGCTTGTTTTTCACTCATGTTAAACCTCTACTTCTTGTTACTAGTTCAACAACAGGGTTACCAGTTCGCCCAACAGCAACCTCAGGTGCTGCAGACAGGTGAGTGTTTGTTTCCAACTATCGGGAGTTGAGATGAATTCTAATTTGGGTCAAATCTGACGGGTTTTGGTATTTATCAGTGGTGTTTCATGTTGTGCAGTGAGCCAGGTCGTCATGGTGCAGCAGCTGCCGAAGGATGTTCCTGGACAGATGATTTGTCCCCACTGCCAAAACAGTGTTGTGACTACAGTCAATTACAGAATCGGCATGCTCACCTGGTTGATCTGTGCCATAACCGGAATCTTAATGTGAGTAGAAACTGCAACACAAACACCAACATAATACCAGACCGGATATTTATCACTGCAGCCAGTTTCAACATGCTTCATCCCCTTATGCTCGTTGCCGATGCTAATGCTAGCACACATCAATAACACTGTCCTGAAGACTTTCCATGTTGCCCTGCTGAAAATCAGCTGTGTTCTAGCAGGGCAAAATGAAATAAGGTGGAACTGACAAAAGTAATAATCAATAAAAATTCTATGAAAATCATGATGTTGATTTTGAATTGTGGTTCAACAGAAGAGCCAAGCATGATGGAGCTCTGAAGCTAAAATGTTGTTTTTTAACAACACTTTTGGACAATCACTGCAATCAGGTGTTTCTGTAACGTCCAATCAGACGGTCCAGAGTGTGCAGAGAGATTACATAATAAGACCGTTACTGTGAGATCGTGGAAAACCAGGACAACAGACTGTTTGTAATTTGGAAAATCCCGTAACGTAAACTTTGAGCTGCCATCTTAACTCGACGCTGACGCTCCCCTGCAGGTGCTGGCCCTGCTGTCTGATCCCTTTCTGCGTGGACTCGTGCAAAGATGTGGAGCACTCCTGCCCGTCCTGCCGCAACGTCATCCACCTGTACAAGCGCAGATGAAACATCAAACGTGTTCCCAGCAAACAACGGGCCCAGCATGGCCTTTCCATGTACCACTCACTCTTTCTACTGTCAAAACAGAATCAAAGAATCAAAAGTACCACGAAAAAACATACAACTGCTTCCCAGATTCTTTTATTTTCACCGGCGAGAAGCACCATGACCTGGAAGTTATCCAAGTTTTTAAAATTCTGAGAAAAAGTCCGAATTCTGACTTTTTTCTCAGAATTTTATTTTATTTTATATCTTATTTTATTTCATAATGACCTTGTTTGATCACCATCCAATCCAATTTTATGTCTAGAACACTTTCTCCACAGTAAATACTGCAGATAAGATGCTGTACAACATAACTTTCAGTTATGTTTCATGAATGAATACTTGTACAGTGTAGAGTATTTCTAGCCCCCCTGCTCTTGTGTAACTTTGTGCAGATGTTCATTAGCTTGTGGTACTTTGAGTCTAACCTCAGGACAGGCCGATGTCAGCTGAATGCTCGGAGCTCGTGCTGTTAAACGCTGCTCTCTCTCACATAAAATGTCCAAGCCTCTGTTTTATTTATCTGATTATTAATGTGTGATCATGTTGTAAAAACTCCAGTGTGAAAATGTGATAAATTGATGTATTTTAGATTTTAGATCTGATGTATTAATCCATACCTCAGTGATAAACAGCATTAATTATCATGTCAAGCAGATTCTTCAAAGGTAAAAGCTACACTTTTAATTAGGTGGCGCATTAACACTCACTTACTCAGTTAGCATTAGCAACGTCACAGAACCGCTATTAATTAGCATTAGCAAATGTTTAACTTACATGTCCGGGAGGAAAGCAGCTACCTCTGCGGGGCTTTTGAGCCTTTATTTCTGTTGTAAACATGTTTATTTCTACTGTAAACATGTTTATTTCTACTGTAAACACATTTATTGCTGTTGTAAACATGTTTATTTCTGCCAACATGTTTATTTCTGTTGCAAACATGTTTATTTCGACTGTAAACATGTTTATTTCTACTGTAAACACATTTATTTCTGTTGTAAACATGTCTATTTCTGCTAACATGTTTATTTCTGTTGCAAACATGTATATTTCGACTGTAAACATGTTTATTTCTACTGTAAACATGTTTATTTCTGTTGCAAAACATGTTTATTTCTGTTGCAAAACATGTTTATTTCGACTGTAAACATGTTTACTTCTACTGTAAACACGTTTATTTCTGTTGTAAACATGTTTATTTCTATTGAAAACACGTTTATTTCAGCTGTAAACACGTTTATTTCTGCAAACATGTTTATTTCTACTGTATACATGTTTATTTCTACTGTAAACATGTTTATTTCTGTTGTAAACATGTTTATTTCTACAGTAAACATGTTTATTTCTACAGTAAACATGTTTATTTCTACTTGAACATGTTTATTTCTGTTGTAAACATGTTTATTTCTACTTGAACATGTTTATTTCTGTTGTAAACATGTTTATTTCTACTGTAAACATGTTTATTTCTGTTGTAAACATGTTTATTTCTACTGTAAACATGTTTATTTCTGTTGTAAACATGTTTATTTCTGACTGTAATTATGTTTATTTCTGTTGTAAACATGTTTATTTCTGTTGTAAACATGTTTATTTCTGACTGTAATTATGTTTATTTCTGCTGTAAACATGTTTATTTCTGCAGTGAAGTTGGTCTTTTTAACATGGGAGTCTGTGGGGATTTGATCTGCTTTGCAGCCTTTGGTGGATGAAGAGAGAACTACCATTTTTTGCAGTTTTTCAGATTTCCGCTTTGGCCTCACCGTTGGCCACCAGAGGTTGCTGCTTAGTGTAGACGTTGGCATGGTTATCAGATTTAAATATTTTTATGTTCTGAACCCATCAAAAAATTTTATCCTGCAAATGTATTATTTTTAAAATATTCATGAAAAAGTAGCAGCTATCACATTTAACATGTACAAAAAGAAAACGAAAATTTAAAAAATCCCTGTTTTCCATCCTGGCATTCCTTTGTGATTTTTCTCTGCGGATTTTCTTTGAGATACCAAGTCTGTTTCTGTAATACCAACTTAGGTTTTTTATTGAGGTTAAATTTTGTCATTGTGAAATTAAATTGAACTTGTGCATCAATATAAAATCAGTTTTTGAAATATAAATGAAGTATAATTTAATTAATTAATTAATCATAAAAAATAAATTGTTGGAAACAAGCTTGCATCATTTCATCATGTTTTTGTTTAAAGGATAATATTAAAAATTTTCGAATTAATTCATTTTATTGGTACACCTTTTATTGATGAACTTATTTTCTATGGTAAGTTTGAAGGTGAGAAAATTTATAGAAAAAGAATATAAAAAAAATAAATTAATAATAGTGGCGCCCTCCTAGTGGTGCAAAAGATTTTCTTAAAATCAATTTTTTAAAGAAACCACTGAATAGAAGATACTACTACTCATACAGAAGCTGAATGAGACAGGAAGGGGAGGGGGGGGGGGGAAGGAAAGGACGGGGGGAGAGAGAGGGGGGGGGGGGGGTTATATAAAATAGTTAAAATAAAACAAAAAAAAAAAATAGAAAAAAAGAAAAAAATAGAAAGAAAAAAAAAATAGAAAGAAATAAATAGATAGAAAGAAGAAAAAAATAAAAAAATGTAAAAAAATAAAAAAAAATAATAATGAAAAAAGGAAGAATGATGAAAAAAGAAAGAATAATAAAAAAAGGAAGAAGAATGAAGAAAGAAGGAAGAATGAAAAATGAAGAAAAAAGAAAAAATGAAAAAAAATAGTGAAATGAAGAAAAATGAAAAAATGAAGAAAAAAGAAAAAATGAAAAAAAATAGTGAAATGAAGAAAAAAGAAAAATAAAGAGAAAAGAAATAAAAATGAAAATGAAGAAAAAAATGAAAGAAGAAATAAAGAAAAAAAAAGAAATAAAGAAAAAAAAAGAAACAAAGATGAAAGAAGAAGAAAAAGAAAGAAAGAATAGAAAAATAGATAGAAATAGAAAGATAGAAAAAAATAGAAAAATGAAAAAAAATAAAAAAAGTAAAAATAAAAAAAAAAATAAAAATAAAAAAATAAGAAGAAAGAAGAAAAATGAAAGAAAATGAAAGAATGAAGGAAAAAAATAGAATGAAGGAAAAAAATAGAAAGAAATAAGAAAAAAGAACAAAAAAAAAAAAAAAGAAAAAAATAAAAAAAAGAATAAAGATAAAAAAAATGAAAAAATGAAGAAAAATGAAAAAATGAAGAAGAAAGAAAAAAAAATGAAAAAAGAAAATGATGAAAATAAGAAAAAAAAAAAAAAAAGTAAAAAGAATGAAAAAAATAAAAAAAAAAAAAAAAGAAAAAAGAAAGAAAAAAAGAAAAAAAATGAAAAAAAAAGAAAAAATAAAAAAAGAAAAAAAAAAAAAAAAAGAAAAAGAAAAAAGTAATGTAAAATGCAACTGTTTCAGAGAAAAGAGAAAAAGTAAAAAAAAAAAAAAAGAAACTAAAGATAGTAACTATGACATTCAAATGAAAACATAAGTGCACAAAAGATCATATTATACACCCAAAAATCCAGAAAAAAGAAATTAAAAGTCAAGGTACTTCTTTAATTCTACAAACATTTGATTTCATTTTACTGCACAAGGAATTAACTTGCTGCTTGTACTCTGAAATAATCAATCAATAAATTAACAATCATGATTGTGAATGTTAATTGTAAATTTTTATGATTGCTAATGAAAAAGGTCCCCAAACCCCACCCCCCAACTGCTCCCCGGGCACCACTGCTCTTAGGTTCAGCCTAAGATGGGTTCAATGCAGAGAATGAATTTCCTAAAAGAAATTATGATATAATTATTATCAGAAAATTGAATAAACTTAAATAAAATAAAATTGAAATAAAAAATATAAATAAATAATAATAATAATAATAATAATAACATAATTATAATAAATTCAATTTAAATTAAATTAAATTGATTAAAGAACACAAATCAAAAAAAGCTGTTAGCTAAATAAGTTCAAATTGACTAAATTAATAATAGATAAAAAATGTAATGAAAATCATGACATTGAATTTAAATTGTGGTTCAAAAGAAATATTAAAAAAAAACAAAAAATAAAACAAGCATGATGGGGAATAATATTCTTTGTAAAACCCTTCAGGCAATCACTGCAATCAGGTGTTTTCTGAAACGTCCAATCAGACGTCTGCACCTGCTGATGTTGGTCCACTGCACAGAATGAGATCACATCTGTGCTGTTTCCACCCAACATTATGATTCAAACACTCCATTGCCATGGTAACAGATGCCGGCCTGAAAGCCACACAAGACAGCAGGAGCTGCCCACACCGCCCCCTGGTGGACAAAAGAGAACTCCGGGCATTCCACTGAAAACCACATTCATACAGGATCTGGATCGTGTCTCAACCCTTTGACTCTTTCTATCATTTTACATAAAGTTTTACTTTGCAGCTGACGAGTTAAAAAACACGACATACACATACAGTCATCCACAAAATGATTTAATAGCAATTCAAATAAGAAGAAACTAAACAAATCATAAATAAAAATGTGGAAAATTATAATTTAGTGATGTTATGGAAGCCTCCTGTCAGCCATGGTATTCATGTAACTGTTTTCACCTGTTTCTTATTTTCTGCCTGTATCCTCCCCAGGGATTGGTGGTTGGTGCTCCCTCAGGAGGTTAAAAGCCAGGAGCTGGCTGTCTTCAGATGGGGGCCACCGGCAGCTGCATCTTCATTTGGTTTGAGTTGGGAGTCACCGGCAGTCCTGTTTTTGGATTAGTCTTAGTCTGATATTTTGGGGGCTCATGCGGGATCCACTCAGGGTCCTGTTTTGTTTGTTAGGCTTGGCTTTGCAGCTGTGTCAGCCGTCCCTTTGTTGTACTGTGGGGGTTTTCCAGTTTTCCCACGTGTGGGGGTTTTCCAGTTTTCCCACGTGGGGGGGGTTTCCAGGGCTGTGCAGGTGTTTGGGTTTGTTGCTGCACTGATTGTTGTGCCGTGCTGCTTAATTGATTGTCGTTTTTTTCCCCTTATTGATTGTTCAGCAATGCGTTAAAGATGAAGCTGTCTGAAACCGTGCTGCATGGCCAGCTCTGGATCGGTCGTGGTGCCTCGTCTGCTCGATAGGTCGTGGTAGCCTATCAGATTCTAGCTTCTGTGTCACATGATGGTGGTAGCCTATCAGATTCTAGATTCTGTGTCACATGATGGTGGTAGCCTATCAGATTCTAGCTTCTGTATCACATGATGGTGGTAGCCTATCAGATTCTAGCTTCTGTATCACATGATGGTGGTAGCCTATCAGATTCTACTTTCTGTATCACATGATGGTGGTAGCCTATCAGATTTGCTTTGTGTCCATGATGGTGGTAGCCTATAGATTCTACTTTCTGTATCACATGATGGTGGTAGCCTATAGATTCTGCTTCTGTGTCACATAATGGTGGTAGCCTATAGATTTAGCTTCTGTATCACATGATGGTGGTGCCTTAGATTCTAGCTTCTGTTCACATGATGGTGGTGCCTTGATTCTACTTTCTGTTCACATGATGGTGGTGCCTATAGATTCTAGCTTCTGTGTCCATGATGGTGGTGCCTATAGATTCTACTTTCTGTATCACATGATGGTGGTAGCCTATAGATTTAGCTTCTGTGTCACATAATGGTGGTAGCCTATAGATTTAGCTTCTGTGTCACATGATGGTGGTAGCCTATAGATTTAGCCTCTGTGTCACATGATGGTGGTAGCCTATAGATTTAGCTTCTGTATCACATGGTGTGGTGCCTATAGATTTAGCTTCTGTATACATGATGGTGGTAGCCTATAGATTCTAGATTTGTGTCCATGATGGTGGTAGCCTATGATTTAGCTTCTGTATCACATGATGGTGGTAGCCTATCAGATTCCAGCTTCTGTATCACATGATGGTGGTAGCCTATAGATTCTAGCTTCTGTATCACATGATGGTGGTAGCCTATAGTTCTAGCTTCTATATCCATGATGGTGGTAGCCTATAGATTCTACTTTCTGTATCACATGATGGTGGTGCCTATCAGTTCTAGCTTCTGTGTCACATGATGGTGGTAGCCTATAGATTCTACTTTCTGTATCACATGATGGTGGTAGCCTATAGATTTAGCTTCTGTGTCACATAATGGTGGTAGCCTATCAGATTTAGCTTCTGTATCCATGATGGTGGTAGCCTATCAGATTCTAGCTTCTGTATCACATGATGGTGGTAGCCTATAGATTCTACTTTCTGTATCACATGATGGTGGTAGCCTATAGATTCTAGCTTCTGTGTCACATGATGGTGGTAGCCTATAGATTCTACTTTCTGTATCACATGATGGTGGTAGCCTATCAGATTCTAGCTTCTGTGTCACATAATGGTGGTAGCCTATCAGATTCTAGCTTCTGTGTCACATGATGGTGGTAGCCTATAGATTCTAGCCTCTGTGTCACATGATGGTGGTAGCCTATAGATTTAGCTTCTGTATCACATGATGGTGGTAGCCTGTCAGTTCTAGCTTCTGTGTCACATGATGGTGGTAGCCTATCAGATTCTAGCTTCTGTATCACATGATGGTGGTAGCCTATCAGATTCTAGCTTCTGTATCACATGATGGTGGTAGCCTATCAGATTCTAGCTTCTGTATCACATGATGGTGGTAGCCTATCAGATTCTAGCTTCTGTATCACATGATGGTGGTAGCCTATCAGATTCTAGCTTCTGTGTCACATGATGGTGGTAGCCTATCAGATTCTAGCTTCTGTGTCACATGATGGTGGTAGCCTATCAGATTCTAGCTTCTGTATCACATGATGGTGGTAGCCTATCAGATTCTAGCTTCTGCATCACATGATGGTGGTAGCCTATCAGATTCTAGCTTCTGTGTCACATGATGGTGGTAGCCTATCAGATTCTAGCTTCTGTATCACATGATGGTGGTAGCCTATCAGATTCTAGCTTCTGTATCACATGATGGTGGTAGCCTATCAGATTCTAGCTTCTGTATCACATGATGGTGGTAGCCTATCAGATTCTAGCTTCTGTATCACATGATGGTGGTAGCCTATCAGATTCTAGCTTCTGTGTCACATGATGGTGGTAGCCTATCAGATTCTAGCTTCTGTGTCACATGATGGTGGTAGCCTATCAGATTCTAGCTTCTGTATCACATGATGGTGGTAGCCTATCAGATTCTAGCTTCTGCATCACATGATGGTGGTAGCCTATCAGATTCTAGCTTCTGTGTCACATGATGGTGGTAGCCTATCAGATTCTAGCTTCTGTATCACATGATGGTGGTAGCCTATCAGATTCTAGCTTCTGTGTCACATGATGGTGGTAGCCTATCAGATTCTAGCTTCTGTATCACATGATGGTGGTAGCCTATCAGATTCTAGCTTCTGTGTCACATGATGGTGGTAGCCTATCAGATTCTAGCTTCTGTATCACATGATGGTGGTAGCCTATCAGATTCTAGCTTCTGTATCACATGATGGTGGTAGCCTATCAGATTCTAGCTTCTGTATCACATGATGGTGGTAGCCTATCAGATTCTAGCTTCTGTATCACATGATGGTGGTAGCCTATCAGATTCTAGCTTCTGTATCACATGATGGTGGTAGCCTATCAGATTCTAGCTTCTGTATCACATGATGGTGGTAGCCTATCAGATTCTAGCTTCTGTGTCACATGATGGTGGTAGCCTATCAGATTCTAGCTTCTGTATCACATGATGGTGGTAGTCTATCAGATTCTAGCTTCTGTATCACATGATGGTGGTAGCCTATCAGATTCTAGCTTCTGTATCACATGATGGTGGTAGCCTATCAGATTCTAGCTTCTGTATCACATGATGGTGGTAGCCTATCAGATTCTAGCTTCTGTATCACATGATGGTGGTAGCCTATCAGATTCTAGCTTCTGTGTCACATGATGGTGGTAGCCTATCAGATTCTAGCTTCTGTACCACATGATGGTGGTAGCCTATCAGATATCGTGATGATGCTGCTACTGTTAGTGATGATGATGATTTGGTAAATTGATAATATCACGATTACATTTTATATTTGAACATTTTCTACTGAATAAATGTAAATAATCTGAACCTGAACTTTGGTCATTTGGTAACTGAAATAAGTTTTTTAATCTTATTTTTGTTTAATTTACTCATCAATATCATTTATTATTGTTTTAAAAGTATTTCTTTCCAGTACTTTTGTTCTCTAGTTTGACTTTTTTTATATTGCGCTTGCATTCAATGTATTAATGCAAACTGTACAATCATTATTTTCTTTTAATGGAGAAAAGTATCGGTATCTGTATCAGAATGGAAAAGAACCATAAGGTATCTGCCATTCCCTGTCTTGACTCATGTGTGGAATCCCTTCCTTGTATCTGGTTGTGAGGTGAGTTGTGTGCTAATCGCCAGCTTATTTGGCCCCGCCCACCTTTGGCTTCTGCCACCAGAATCTGTCAGCACTAATCTCTTAACATGCTGATCCAAACGGACCCGAGTGACCAACCAGAGGTTGCACCCTGTCATGATTCCTTCCTGCTGTGCCCTTCAACCCCACCTGTAGGCGTGGAGATTACTGCTCTCTAAAGGGATTCGTCGCTGAATCATGTTCCTCCCGAGATATTACACAACAGCTCCAACTGGGACGGTCACATGGCCTCACCAGAGTTTGGACTGACCATCTGCCCATCTTCAGCCCAAATCCCGTCTCCAGACCATCGAGAAACACCTGCATCTCTACAGATGCTCTGTCTTCTCTGATCCAAGGCCGTAAGTAGCTATGAGGTACCCGAGTGAATACCTCACTGAATATTTCATGGGATTATACATACTCTCTTAAAAATTGGATATATATATATATATATACGTATAACACAATATTAAATTTTACAAAAAATATGAAAATCTAATTCAACATTTAAAAATTGAGGTTAAAAAAAAATGGTATAATTTGTCACATTTGCATTAGAAGGGGGGGGGGGGGGGGGGGGGGGGGGGGGGGGGGGGGGGGGGGGGGGGAAAAAGAAATGTAACAGGGCCAGAAAGTGTCTGGTCAGTAAGTAGCAGGTAAAAAGCAAACATTTTCTTACGGCAGATGGACCACTGGTTTTAATTTTCTTGTCATTTATCACCACATTTATAACAATGTTCAGTCTTTCACTGTTTCAGTCTGCCCGCGGGGGGGGGGGGGGGGGGGGGGGGGGGAGGGAGAAGAGGGGAAAAGGGGGAAAGGAAAAGGGGCGGGCTTAAATGGCCTTTTCTTCTTACCCAATGGGCTCGACGCACGACTCCACTCCTTCCTGAACATGAAAATTTAGGGCTCCTTTATTTCTTGTCTTTCATTGTTGGACAAACTGATCAATCCAGGTGTGCCTGATCTCAGTTACCACGGCGACAATGGCAGACACACCCGGATTCATCAGTTTGTCACATTCAGCTGGTTTAGTGGTTGGATTTTTACTTTCTGGACCAGGAATGGACGTCTGCTTCTGGATCAAATAAAATCGATGGGAATCTTTACTGTCTGCCGTACACTCATAGCAAATCAAACAGTTATTTTTCATTTTTTCACTGTGACGTTGGGCCGTGTAGCTGACGAAGATGAAATCTGCTCTAACGTTGGTGGCAAACACTGACAGCTGTGGCAATATTAACGCTGGCTGCATCCTGAACCAGCCGACTTTGAAGGGGCTGCAAACCTTATGAACGTAGCAGCACTTTTACAAACCGTTCTGAAAGATGCAACAATACGTATTTTATAGTTCTGAAAGTGGTAGCAGCTGGTGTGAAGCTGTTTTGACAGCAGACGCAGCAATGCCACCACGCTGCTTGCCAGGCAAACCGGTGTTGCTTTCACGGTCCATACAGTGGTAGGAATTTCACCAGTCGGTGTAGAAATATCTGAAGTCTTTTGACTTTTATTCTTTTCATTTATTTTTCCAGAACCAAAGGCTGGGCCACAAAGAAGTTGGTTCTGGGCAGCACGTGGCCCGCGGGCCGCCATCTGAACAGCCCTGGTCTACCGTATATGAGACTGTCAAAAGTCAGAAAACCTCCAGTCAACAAATGTGATTGTGTATTTGTGTAATTACAAAGTTTAAAACACTATTTATTTCACTTTTTGTTCATAAATACTTAATTATGAACACATCTAATCTCCAATACCCAACTGGATATTAGATGTGGAGTTCCTCAAGGATCCATTCTCTGACCTCTTCTATTTATAATTCATATTAATGACCTGCACAAAGTTTCTAATATTCTGTCAATAATTTTATTTGTAGATGACACTTGTGTCCTCTGTTGTCATAGCAACATTAGTGAACTCGTTCCAGCAATTAATACTGAACTGCTCAAGTTTTCTTTATGGTTTAATATTAGTAAATTGTCTCTGAATGTTAAGAAACCTACTTTTTTTATTATTCAGTAGACAAAGGAAAAGAGAAAAGGATGTAGATGTGATCATTGACAACAAATCTCTCTCTTCAACTTCAGCTGTTGGGTTTTCGGGTATTCTTATTGATGATAAGCTCAGCTGGAAACCCCACATCGACTATGTAGCTACTACAATAGCTGGTAATATTGGTATTTTAAGTAAAGTTCGTTATTATTTGGACAAGGAAACTAGTCTACTGCTGTGTTATTCTTTGATCTTTCCTTATATAAATTACTGTAGTATTATTTGGGCCACTACACATCCAACAAAACCCAACCATGTACATCTTCTTCAAAAACACTTTAAGTAATTTCACATTCTCCCTATAAAGCTCATTCACAACCACTTTTTCTAAAATGATCTATACTTCCAATTTCTCAGGTAAACTTTCTTCACACAGCACAGGTCGTATCCAAAGCTCCGCATCATCAGTTTACATTTAGTTATTTTACAAGAGGGGAAGACAATCACTCCTTTAATACAAGATCCAAAAGTCAGATCACGCTACCATCTGTCCGTACTTCCTCGTCTCAGTTTAGTTTTCATTTTAGAGGAGCCAAAGTTTATAATCGACTTCCATTTTTTTTATTTATCACCCTCTATGTTTAAAAAAGCAGTTAAACAGTATTTATTTCTTAACTGGTTGGACAATAATGACTTCTATAAATAACTGAACTATGCATAATAGTTTTTTTTCTATTATACACTGCCCGGCCAAAAAAAAAAGTCTCCAACAAAAAAAGGTGAAACCTGTCACATTTGGTTGGAGCCTTTAGCTTTGATTGCGGCAGCATTCGCTGTGTTTCCAGAAGCTTCTGTAATGTCACCAGATTTATTTGCATCCTGTTGCATCAATTTTTCACCAAGATCTTGATGATGATTGTAGAGTCTGACCACAGCACATCCCAAAGATTCTCAATGGGGTTCAGGTCTGGACTCTGTGGGGGCCAATCCATGTGTGAAAATGATGTCTGATGATCCCTGAACCATCTTTCACAATCTGAGCTCCGATAAATTCTGGCACGGCCATCTTGGAATATGGCCGTGCCATCAGGAAAGAAACATCCATTGATGGAAGAACCTGCTCATTCAGTATATTCAGGTATCAGCTGACCTCATTATCTGAGCTCATACTGTTGCTGAACCTGGACCTGAGCAACTGCAGCAACCCCAGATCATCACACTGCCCCCACAGGCTCATTCAGTAGCACTAGCATGATGCTGCATCACTTCATCTGCCTTTCCGGCCACATTTCTTCCTGGAAGACGATGGTCCACCATCCTTCCAGTTTTTCAGAATGCGTTGGACTGTTCTGAACCCAGTTTTAGTAGTTTCTGCATCTCCTTAGATGTTTTCACCTCTTCATGCCAATGATCTGACCCTTCTCAGACAGACTAACATCTTTTCCACCACCACGGATGTGTCTTTCCACATGGTTGTTTAGGAAATGAGAAGCAACTCATTGCACCAGTTGGGGTTAAATAACTTGTTGCAGCTGAAAGATAATCGCCCATCATGTAATTATCCAATAGGAGGCTCCCACCTGTTTGCTTACTTTTTTTTTACATCCAGGTGGAGACTTTTGTTATTGGCCTGGCAGTGTATTACTTACTTATTATGTCAATCTAAAGTTCCCTTATTCATACCAGGAGGACTTCTTATAAACCCTGATGGTTTTTTTGTCTTCTTTGCACGTTATCATGCTCATTTTGTATTGTTTGTTTCTTTTACCACATATGTGCTAAATAAAGATTAAAGAATAATTTTTGTTCACATATGGCGCACTGCTCTGATCACAGATGAATAAAAATCTCCCATGACGGCGGAAATAACAGCAGTACTGCAAACATGACAGACCGAGAGCTTCTTCATCTCCTTCCTGGTTCCAGGTGCAGCAGCTAATCATGATGCCTGTGTGTGGGTGAGCAGAAGTAAGCTGGGATTGCATCTCCGCTGACACCTCCGCACATTCAGCGTGAAGCAGCAACGCAGACATGCAGACAGAGAGAGGGGGGGGAGCGGAGATACGCTTGATGGTGTGGGTGTGTGAAGCATCATAATCCTGGCTTCTCCTCGGAGCAGCTGGACGTGCGCGGTCCTTTTCGGAGCGGAGACATGGAGCCCCGTTTGCGCTGAAATTAGCCCCAAACAGTCGGTGTGAAGCGGAGCCGGAGCCGGTGCGAGGAAACCATGTTCCCGCAGCGTCAGTGACCGCCACCGCGCGCGAACGACCCCACGGAGGTGAGTCTGGCCCGGTTCTGTGGGTTATCTTTGGCCCGGTTCTGTGGGTTATCTCTGGCCCGGTTCTGTGGGTTTTCTTTGGCCCGGTTCTGTGGGTTATCTTTGGCCCGGTTCTGTGGGTTTTCTTTGGCCCGGTTCTGTGGGTTATCTGTGCTTGCATGTGTCTCGTACGCGTTCCTGTCTGAACTTTCCGGGGGGGGGGGGATTTTTCTTCTCCGTTAAAGGTCCAGATTGGCATTTTTCTGCCTGGCTGGGGGCTTTTTTCTCTGATCAGAGGTGCTGAACTCCACTTCTCAAAAGCCCAGTTTGCATTGTGGCCAGCCCACGCTGCTTCCCGTTTCCATGGCAACCGTTGCCCAGGCTTTTTCTGTGCTCTGAGTGTGTGTTTGTGCGTGTTTGTGTGCGTGTTTGTGTGCGTCTGCGAGGTGAACAACATATTACACAACAGGTTTTTTTGGATCTGAACAGAAAGCGACTGCTGAGGCTTCTGCCTTCCACTAATTTGCCGTCATTTACACCCCCACCCCCCCCCCCCCCCCCATGTCTCTGCCTGTTATTCACCCTTACCTCCGTTTAACCCTTCCTCTCTCCCTCCCCCTCTAAGATGGCTGTCCGCCCAATCATCATCTGCGTCCTGGCGCTCGTCGGCCGCGGCTCGTCGCAGCCCACCCCTCCTCCTCCGCGGGGATGCGGTGCGGACGTCGACCCCCCCTACAGGGTGCTGTGCGACCTGGAGGCGGCGTGGGGGGTGGTCCTGGAGGCCGTGGCCTGCAGCGGGGGCCTCACCTCCCTGGTCCTCGCCGTGCTCCTGATCGTGAAGCTGCGGGGGGTGTCGGACCCGGCCCGGCACTCCGGCCTGGGGCCCCTGCTCCTGCTGCTGGGCACGCTCCTCGGCCTGTTCACCGTGTCGCTGGCCTTCCTGGTGGGGAAGACCCAGGTCCTCTGCGTGGTGCGCAGGGCCTTCTGGGGGCCCCTGTTCGCGCTCTGCTTCTCCAGCCTGCTGGTGCAGGGCGTGAGGCTCCGGAGGCTGGTGGCGGGGAGGCCCAGCCCGTCGGGGAGCACCCTCGCGGCCCTCGGTCTGGCCCTGGCTCTGGTTCAGGGGATCATCTCTGCTGAGTGGGTCCTGCTGACTGTGGTGAGGGAGGGCCACCCGGCCTGCGAGTACCCCCCTCTAGACTTCGCCTTGACCTGCAGCTACACTCTGGGCCTCCTCCTCATCGCCATGGGCCTCTCGCTGGGGGTGGTGCTGTGTGGAGGAGAGCTGGGGGGCGACGCCGGAGACGGCAGCGACGAAGACAGGGAGGGGGAGAGCGACAGGCGAAAGTGGAAGTGCAACGCCGTCTGGGTGTTCCTGTCCAGCCTGGCGTCGGCGCTGCTGTGGGTGGCCTGGCTCGGCTTTTACCTGTACGGGAGCCAGGCGCTGAGGGGGAGGGGGAGCAGGGGGGGAGGGAAGAGGGAGGTGCGGGTGCTGGATGAGCCGGCGCTGGCGGTGGCGCTGGTGATTCAGGGCTGGATACTCCTGCTGTTCCACGCCATCCCAGAGTCGCACCTCTGCCTCCGGAAACCTTCACCATCCAACACCCAAGATTTCTTTGACACCAGTCACACTTCGTCCGCCCCCCACTTCGGAGACGAGCTCCCCCCACACTCTCACCAGGCCTTCCAGGAAAACCAGGCCTTTTCCATGGAGGAGCACGGAGCAAGTAGGTCTATGACGTCATGTTCGTGTGTGTGAGCAGGTTTTTAAGCATGTGTAGTTTCAACATACGAACCATATGAGCGACCGTTAGCGACCGTTAGCAACCGTTAGCTGTTAAGCCTGTTTGTGAAACCGCAAGTCACTTTTAATAACAGTTTAAACTTAATCAAACCACCAACAAGTTGAAGTAAAACAACTCTGTTGTAGAAAAGTTATATGAAACCAACTTTACGTGAAATAATGAGTATTTTCAGCACTTATAGCTGTTACTTTTCTCCTCCACCATTGATATCCTGCAATGCCTTATGCGATATGCAGTAGCTTGCAAAAGTATTCATACCCATGACCAAAACTAAATTGCTCAGAAAAGAACAAAGCAAAAGTGAGTTTCACCTTTTTATATGAAAGGAAATGGCACAAACACAACAATCCATGACTGTTCTTGTTCGTAAGCGCTCTTTACTATGAATAGGTTGTATAAGTCTGTATTTCATTGTTGTATACCTCAAAGATGTTATTTTAGTCGAAAATGATTGCACATATAAACTTTCCCGGATCATCTGTATATCCTTGATTGCTCCCCATAATTAGTGCCCAATAGTCACCTGTCCACAGTCATCCCATGCTTGTCAGCAGACAACAGTCATGAAGTCCAAGGAGCTCTCAGAAGACCTCAGAAAGAAAGTTGTAGAGAAGCACAGAGATGGGCAAAGCTATGTAGCCATCGCAAGTTCACTCAATGTGCCAAAAAGTACTGTTGCATCACTGGTCCAGAAGTGGAAGCGCCACAGTACCACTGTGAACCTCCAAAGAACAGGGCGCCCCTCCAAGATCACGGCAAAAGGGAAAAGGAAATTACTCAGGGAAGCCAGAGCAAACCCCTCCGTCACTCTTGAAGACCTGAAGAAGTCTCTCCAGGGTGCTGGGACTAACGTACACAAGTCCACAATATCCCGCACTTTACACAAGGAAGGTCTCTATGGGCGTGTTGCAAAGAAGAAGCCATATCTGAAGAAACAACATCTCAGACTCGTTTGCAGTTTGCCACCACACACGTAGGAACGTGTGATCTGGTCAGATGAAACCAAAATACAACTTTTTGGCCTGAACGCCAAGAAGTATGTTTGGCGCAAAGCTAACACAGCTGATGATCCAGCTCATACCATCCCTACCGTGAAACATGGAGGTGGGAATATAATGCTATGGGGCTGTTTCTCTTCCTCCGGTCCTGGTGAGCTTGTCCGTGTGCAAGGGATTATGAATAGTGCAAAATACATCAACATCCTGGAGGAAAACGTCTTCAAATCTGCAAAAAGCCTGAAGCTTGGGAGGAAGTTCACCTTTCAACAGGATAATGATCCAAAACATACGGCTCGAGTGACACAAGAATGGTTCAGGAAGAAGAAAGTGAAGGTTCTAGACTGGCCCAGTCAAAACCCAGATCTCATCCCAATAGAAAACCTGTGGAGGGATCTGAAGATTGCTGTCCACCGAAGGTCACCAAGTAACCTGACTCAGCTGGAGCAGTATTGCAAAGAGGAGTGGGCCAAACTGTCCAAGGACCACTGCACAAAACTCATTGCTGGCTATCCAAAGCGATTGGTAGTTGTTATTGCTGCCAAAGGAGCTGCAACCAAGTACTGATTGTGACTTAATGACTTAGTGTGAATACTTTTGCAACAATGACATACAAACTTATACAACCTATTCATAGTAAAGAGCGCTTACGAACAAGAACAGTGATGGATTGTTGAGTTTGTGCCATTTCCTTTCATATAAAAAGGTGAAACCCACTTTTGCTTTGTTCTTTTCTGAGTAGGGCTGGGCAATATATCGATATGAAAAATATATCGATATGAAAAATATATCGATATATTTTCAAATGAGATATGGAATTGGACCATATCGCCCATATCGAGATATAGAGTTCAATGTGTGTTTATTTTGTCTTTGTATAGAAATGCTGACCTTACTAGGGTTTGTTGCATTTAATTCTGTGTAATGTTCCTTACTTGCATGTGCGAGTATTATTACATACAGTATTTTACAGTATTTCTGTTTACATTTTATCATTCTTTGAACAGCTGAGCATTACTTCATCCGGACTGTTTAAATTAAACTACTTGTAATGTCATATTTGGCTCCGACTGGAACAAAATATTTGCTCTCACTTTGTGATAAAAATATCGAGATATATATCGTGTATCTATATTCAGCCTAAATACATCGAGATATGACTTTAGGTCCATATCGCCCAGCCCTATTTCTGAGCAATTTAGTTTTGGTCATGGGTATGAATACTTTTGCAAGCCACTGTAAGGAGGATCTCTGAAGTCCACAAAAGTCACCTCCAATTAGGGCTGGGTATCGATTCAGATTTCAAGAATCGATTCGATTCCGATTCTTATGGTTTTGAATAAATTATTTTCAATCTGTCCGATCCAATCAGATTTCGATTCGATTTCAATTCGATCTCAATTTGGTTTGCTGGTATTGAAAATTTTTTTTTTGCCTTTTTTCCCGAATTCCATAACTCTGTAGTTATGCAACATATTAATACTAGTATTATATTAATATTCTAGAACGAATGAATGAAGTAATGTAGTTAATGGTGGCTGTAAGGACCAAACCAAACCGTCTCCCCAGATACAGTCATCCACAAAATTATTCACACCCTCCAATTTAAAAAGACTACATTCACAACAGTAATTCAAATAACAGAAAACAAATAATTAAAATTCACAAACTTATGATTCAGTGAGGCAAAATACACAGTAAGTTAGCATTTAAAACTTAAAACGACCAGCGACTAACCCGCTAGCTCGATGCTAGCTACTAATGGAAAATACCATTGACATGCTAACGGAATTAGCATCTATGTCGTAACTTCAAAGATAACATACAAAATAGAAAGTATCAATTTCACCTCGATCATGAACATTAACTGCATTTATTAAATTATGTAGAGGCAGATGTTTCCTCTGTTTAAACTGAATCTTTAGAAACTACTTGTACCAGCCCCACTTAGTCTTCTGGCTCTGCACTAGCTTTAGTAGTCCTACACTCTGTCCAGCTCACTATCGCCCCCTAGGAGCGGCTGAGCTACTGCACTTATCAGGGGGCAGTACATAAAATGGTCATTTTAAAAAAAGATAAGAAAAATGTGTCTTTGGATGAATCGATCTTTGGAAATTAATATGAGAATCGATTCAGAATCGGAAAATCGATTTTTTTTAACACTGCCCTACCTCCAATGCAGACTCAGAAAAGTGGGCGGAGCCAGTACACATCCTGTAATGTGGAGCGGACTTGTTGTGATGGGTTCTTTGCATTGGAACAGTACTTGGTACTCTACTGATGGCGTTTTAAAAGCACACAAGAAGGAAAGTACGCATAAGTACGCATATTGAGAAACGACCGTGATGTCGCTGTTCTGTCCGTGTTCCACATTCGACCGTTAACGCTGCAGCTCGGATCTCAGCCAGAACCTCCGTCTCTGAAACCGGAACGTTTCTCTGCTCCGTCTGCGATGCCATTTTTCGGAATGAACACCTGACACGCGCAGGAAGTCGTGTCCTTATATGGAGTTATCGGGGCGGTATTTATGCAGATGTGCAGTTCTCGTGAACGTGCACTCACGTACGCACACGTGGAAGCATCATGTTAACGAGGATCATTGATCAGTTTTCTGAAGTTGAGGACGTTTGTTGAATCTGACGTGGTGCAGTCGTAGGAGCTCACGCTCGGAGAAAATAAGAGAAATTTACGGAAAAAAAACATGAACATGTTACATGAGGTCCATCGTCATGATTTTCACAGAATTTATTATTATTATTTTTGTCAATTTCATCTTATCTCACTGACAGCTGATTTTTTTCCTTCTGTAATTGGAGGGTATGGATCATTGTGAGGACGACTGTATTCGGCATTTAAGTCACTGAGACCTGTTGCTAAGTAACTGACGATATGAAAGGGCTGAAACTGTTTTAGTTTTACTGTATCATGCAGAAGTATGAAAGCAAAAGGCAGTCATGATCAAACCATAACTGTGCTCAAAGATATTCTGCTTAATTTAAATCATCGACAACTCGCAGAAGACTCATTAACCAACTGCAGAAGTGCACTTTTAATAAAACTTAATTATACTTTAATCTATTAAAATGCCCTCACAGTCAAGGAAAGAGCACTTTCTTTCATTTTTAGCATTTATATATCAAAATTTACACATTATAGCTGTCTGATAATGAGGTAAATGCAGTATTTACTTACTCATTAAAGGTGATAGCTATAAGTTTAAAGGAACATTCCACCCACAGAATGATGTAACTTTATTTCCCACCCCCCCTCATGGTGAGAAAGACTCTGCAGCACTTTTTTAATATCTCAAATGCAGCCGACGATCAGGAAGGCTTCTCGTTTCCCCCCAACTTTCATATAATGGAGTTCACCGGGGTCCGAGCCAAAAAGGTCCTTAAAAGTCCACAAAAACTTGTCAATATTCCTCCATACTGCTCGTCCAATGTAATCCAAGTGTCCTGAGTGGGTAGCGTCCAGAATTTACTGGAAACGACGTCATTTAGTAGATTTTTAGAGACTAAACAGTAGAACATGTCGCTGACACAAAGCGCCCCTGCAAGGTTACGACACTACGGAAGCCGCGGTGTTCAGAGCCTACTCTGCCGATAATGCAAGCGTAGAAGAAGAAATGCGCTGTTTACATTGTGCTAATAGTGAACGAGCTGTAGACAAACACAAGAGGGTCCAAGAGGGATTATTAATTTAAAATAAAGAAAGAAAGAAAAGTGAATGCGCGATCTCGTCTGTTTAGTCTCTAAAAATCTACTAAATGACGTCGTTTCGAGTAAATTCTGGACGCTACCCACTCAGGACACTTGGATTACATTGGACGAGCAGTATGGAGGAATATTGACACGTTTTTGTGGACTTTTATGGACCTTTTTGGCTCGGACCCCGGTGAACTCCATTATATGAAAGTTGGGGGGAAACGAGAAGCCTTCCTGATCACCGGCTGCATTTGAAATATTAAAAAGTGCTGCAGAGTCTTTCTCACCATGAGGGGGGTGGAAGATAAAGTTACATCATTCTGTGGGTGGAATGTTCCTTTAAACTTATAGCTATCACCTTTAATGAGTAAGTAAATACTGCATTTACCTCATTATCAGACAGCTATAATGTGTAAATTTTGATATATAAATGCTAAAAATGAAAGAAAGTGTCCTTTCCTTGACTGTGAGGGCAGTTTAACAGATTAAAATATAATTAAGTTTAATTAAAAGTGCACTTCTGCAGTTGGTTAATGAGTCTTCTGCGTGTTGTAAATAAATTCTTCTTCTTCTGCGTCTTCTTCTTCTGAATTGACAGACTGAACGCCGCTTTGGCGCAGTGCTGCCCCCCACAGTTTAAAGACGTATCTGCATTTAAGGGTGTCCCATTTCAAAGTCACAAAATAGCCCTTAACACTTGGTTTTGAGGGCTACTAATATTGAGGGTTAAGATAGGAATTGGAATTGGGCCTTAGTCTTTCTTTCTGTTTTCATACCTTTGTACAAACTTCTATGCTCACGTGTGACTGCAGCACGGCTCCTTCATGGCCACTTATTCTTTCCTTTTTTAAAAAAATACAGCCTAACTGACTAAAACTATCAGACACAGAAATGACTGAAATGTGACTAAAACTATCAGATAGAGAAATGACTGAAATGTGACTAAAACTATCAGATAGAGAAATGACTGAAATGTGACTAAAACTATCAGATACAGAAATGACTGAAATGTGACTAAAACTATCAGATACAGAAATGACTGAAATGTGACTAAAACTATCAGATACAGAAATGACTGAAATGTGACTAAAACTAATCAGTATTTCCGTCAGAAAGACGAAGACTAAAACTGCGACAGCTGCCAGAAGCAACTCTGCATCGCACGTGTCCTTCGTTTCAGGCCAAACGTGTGCAGGTTTGTGGGCTGGATTCGGAGGCTCGTTCGGACGTTTTTGAAATGGGACAGTACTTGACGCGCTGCTGTGTCGTATGCAGCCGACGAATCGGCTCTTTGCAGTTTGCAGATGCAACATGACACGCAGCTACAGAGCCGACCGTTTTCCTGGAAGGCTTTCCACCAGGTTCAGCAGCGTGTTTATTCTGCGTATCATTCTTTATTTCTTTCCACACCATAACACATTTATCCGTATCTTTTAGGGATGCATCGGCTGGACATCGGTATTGGACGATGTTTGCCTTGTTAACTGCCATCGGCCAATAGAAATGACATTCGCCGATGGCAGTGGCCGATTATTATATAGTAGGGCTGCAACGATTACTCGAGTAATTCGAGTAACTCGATTCATAAAATTGCTCGAGGCAAAATAACTGCCTCGAGGATTCGTTAAATTCACTCTTTGCATCTTGCGCATCCGCCCGGATGGTTTTTCTGTTGCACAACGTTAACGCAAGGAACGTTCCGCCCGGACTGGTATTTCTGTTGAACATTACAGCTTTATGGTGATAACGTAACTAAAGTGGAGGGAGGAAAAACTGTATGGGACCGTACAAACTGGACCGAAAGGGAGAGGAAACTCAGTACCCTCTCCGCGGTTCGGTACGCGCGTGATCCATGACATAGAAATGATATAAGTCCTTTATTTATTTGTATAATCCGTGGATTTGGCTGCGCCTGCTCAGCAAAGGCAGTTCAGAGCGGGTCCGTCTGCTCTGCGCTCCGTGTACTGCGCGGCCTCCGAAACTTAACAAGACCGTTTTAATCAATGGTTTAGTCGCAACCGGGGACACGCAGCTCGAGCCAGAAGCACGCTGTCGCAGCTCTCCTCTAAATATGGGCGTCGAGTCTGTTTTTGACAGAGCAGCTTCCAGAATCATCTCATTAGTTCAGATAGGAGGAAATCAGACGTAGAAGTAGCAGAAAGCTTCTTCTTCTTCTTCTTCTTCTTATGACGTTTTATGGCGGTTGGCAACCAGCGTAAGGTGCATTACCGCCACCTTCCGGAGGGGAGTGTGGGCCGGGATGGCCCCCATAGCCTCAGACGCTTCTCCTTATAAAGGTTAAATACGGCGACTCAGACCAGTTTTCCTTAGAAATTTAAGCACAGCCTTCCCTATTCTCCCACTCACGCAACCCTTTAGGACAGCACTAACATGAAATGAAAACCCGTTTTCCCTCATCCGGGCCTCAAGCTCTCTCCTCTCTAGACAATACTTTGAACAATGAACAAGAACATGTTCAACTGTTTCCATCTCTCCACAGTGCTCACACTCCCCAGTCAGATGTTTACCAATTATTTTCAGGGTGCTGTTTAGGCCAGTATGTCCAAACCTCATTCTTGTTAACAGATCCTCCTCTCTCCTAGTGAGACCCACTCCCAGTCCCCCTCCTCCCACTTTCTCCTGAATAGAGTAATAAAACCTACCATTTGGACTCCCATCCCAATCTCGCTGCCAAGCCTGTTTCAGGGCTCCTGTACCAATACTCTTCACTTCAGCCTTACTGTATTTCACTGGGAAGTCCACAGCTGCCTTACCTGCTCCCTTCTTTGCATATTTATCTGCCAGCTCATTACCCTCCACTCCTACATGGGCTGGCACCCACACCAACACCACCTCTGCCCCCATTGCTCTCAACCTATAAAGTGTTTGAAATATCTCCAGCACAATGTCCATTCTAGAGTCAGACTTAATGTTCCTAATACTATACAGCGCGCTGCTAGAATCTGATGCCACCATTACCTTTTTATTATCACTTTCCTCCACCCAGTATAACGCCACCAACAATGCAAGTAACTCTCCTGCGTAGACCGTTAGTCGATCACAAGTCCTTTTACTGATGAACACATTCAGATCTGGGATAACACAACCAATACCCACCCTCCCATCCTCCATCCGTGACGCATCCGTATACACTGTCAAGTGATCACAATACTTGCCATGGATATACCCAGACGCACTATTCCCATTACAATCTCCCTTAGCCAACAGATTCATGTCTACATCAGGTTCTTGCCCCATCCACAGAGGGACAACCGGCAGGGGCATCGTAGGGCTCAGCAGTAACCGATTCACCCCAACATCCCGAATTATCTTATCTATAACCCACCCAAAGCTGTTCAACTGGGCCTTCTCCTTTTCTTGACACAGTTTCAGCATCCCAGCCCCAGGGTGACCCTCTCCATGCCCACACAGGCTTGCCCAATAAGACACTGCCTGCCGCATCCTCCTATACTTCAGTGGCATCTCCCCTGCCTCCACCTGGAGAGCAGCCGCTGGGGTAGACTTCATTGCCCCACAGCAAATCCTCAAAGCTTGATACTGAACCCTATCCAACTTCACAAGGTTACTTCTAGAGGCTGACCCATACGCCACACAGCCAAAATCTAAAACAGACCTAACCAATGACACATATATCAGTTTTAGACAGGACCTACTAGCTCCCCAATCCCGCCCCCTAAGACATCTCATCACATTCACAACTCTTTTACACTTTGCCACCACTTTATCAATATGCACACTCCAAGTCAACCGGCTATCAAACCACAGCCCCAAATATTTAAACTCAGACACCCTCTCCAGCTTCTGTCCATACAAGGTAAGGTGAATATCATCCCCTACTCTTTTCCGGGTAAAAAACACAACTTTCGTCTTACCAACCGAAAAACGAAAGCCCCACTTAAGCGTCCATGCTTCCACCTTGTGAATGGCCTGTTGCAACTTTTTGGTAATGAACTTAACATTCCTACCTCTTTTCCACATCACTCCATCATCTGCGAAAAGCGATACGCCTATTGAGGCTTCAACATTACAAAAAATCTCATTTATCATAATGGAAAAGAGAACTGGGCTCACTATACTGCCCTGAGGTGTGCCATTTTCTACCCTATACTTGGAGCTAACTTCTGACCCAACTCTAACTGAAATATACCTACCCGACAGGAAACTCTTCACCCACCTCAACATTCTCCCCCGTACACCCATCTGGTACAGCCGTATAAACAAACCTTCTCGCCACATCATGTCATACGCTTTCTCCACATCAAAGAAGACTGCCACAACACACTCCTTATTCACCTGCGACTTCCTGATATCATGTTCCAGAATTAGACAGGGGAGTAGCAGAAAGCATCCGGTGACTTTCAATATAAAAGCCCCTTAAAGTTTACAGTCGCTGAACTACATCAAACGTTACATTACCAGTGATACCAGGTTAAAAGTCTATCAGAGGGTCTCAGCAGTTTTTTTTTTTTTTTTTAATTTTTATAACAATAAATAAATGATTTTTTAAAAACTGTTGGGAGTCGGTTCAGCAGACTGATCATCCTTTCATTTATACTGCAGTGTTGTGGACTTGAATATGTATTTAGGTCCTCTAATGAACGGCCAATTGTTTCCATTTTAGTAAAGCAGAATTAAAAGTGCAGATGTGGAAGCAACAATTAAACAATTAAGTTTTTGGCAGAGAAGCGGGGGGGGGGGGGGGGGCATCAGTGCTGCATTCAGGGAAAACTCAGCACTGTAGAACTCTGAAAGCTAGAAATTCTAGCTCTTACAATCAATTTAAGTTGTGAAACTTAAAAAACTTGCAAAATGTCCAATTTATCCGATTACTCGATTAATCGTCAGAAGAATCGCTAGATTACTCGATTACAAAAATAATCGATAGTTGCAGCCCTATTATATAGCCTATATATATATATATATATATATATGTATATATATATATATAAATAAATGATTTACATGTGTCATCAACACTGTTCTTAAGAAAAACTCTTTTTCGCCCTCTTTTTGGGCGGGGTGGGGGGAGATACTGGTAGGAGGCATCCACGCACTTTCCCCAGTAGAGAAACGAAGACGGCAGCGGTCGTGTGGCAATATTTTACCGTTTCAGAAAAAGATCACGCAAAAAGTTACGCAGTTTGCAGTACATGCTCCACAAATATTTTTTATTGGGCCACGAAAATAATCTTCTCACTGAGTATGTTTTTGTTTATTAGGCTAAAACCACTCAATTTTGTTGGGCAATATACTGAAGCATTCTTTTTTTGTGACTATCAGTCCCAGGTTTTTGAAAAGTTTTCAGAAAAGAGCTTGTTATAACTAATGTCAACCACAAAGTGACATTAAAGGTTGTTTCTGTTTCATAAATTGGTCTGATTGAATTTGTGCTCATTCAAGGACAAACTGATGAGGAGCTGAAAGACTTGTATATTTCTGTGGCACAAAGGAAGGAATAAATAAAAATAGAAAACATCGGCCATCGGCCAAGTTGTTATGTTAAACATCAGTATCGGTATCGGCCCAGACTTTCACAATCAGTGCATCCCTAGTATCTTTATGCTTGGAACACCTTAATTCAGCATTTTGGAAAAGTATCCCAGTGCTTTTGGCAATGTCGTGTAGGTTTGTGCAGCAAAAGCTTCAGTTCAGAATCCAGAAACCGACCAGACTTTGTGAAATGCCTGATTATTCACCTGGCTTCTCTGCAAGTCATGAGTCATTTCCTTTCATTGCTCGCTATTTTTACTTGAAGCCAGATGCACAGATGAAGAGCGAAGCTTTGACGAACCACCAGGATAAACAAGGACTGAAGTCTGTGAAAGCAAACGTGCAAAGATCAGGATGCTGCTATTTGCTGTTAACTGCACGGCTGATGACAGCGAGTCACATAAAACAGACACCAGACTTAAAGGCGCTATACGTGATTTTGCACCTTTGCAAACCGTGAGCAGGTGAAGAGTGCAGTTTGAACTGTAAGCCCCGCCCCTAACTGTAAGCCCTGCCCCTAACTGTTTCTCCCAGTGAGAAACGCTCCTACTCTTCTTTTTCTTTTCTCCCACTCAACATGCACGAAATAACGTGCACGTTTCATACTCGTGCACAAAGAAACTCTCCAGAGAAAACTTGCATCTTCCAGTGAAATTCCTGTTCTGGTTGCAGTAAACGGCTGCAGATCAGCTAAATGACATTTTCTATCATAACCGGTAGTTTACCGTAACTACAGTTATGTACACAGATGCACAGTTATGACGAGTTATGATGTTATAGGCGACGTTACAACATGACAGCCTGATAAAGATTCTAACCGGCCACTGCGAGTGGAAGTGATGTAAAGCTTCGTGGTGTTACGCTGTAAATATCACTATGTATTATATACGGTAGACCAGCAGAGGAAAAAAATACGTGTCCAGCCGGACTTCCAGTCCACGTTCAGTCCGAGGCGTCCAGCTGCTCTCTACCTTCATACAATCCACCGAGAACACGAACTTTCTTCCTTCTTTGGTCTCTACTGCGTTTCATCTCTCTCCTCCTCAGTTTGCTGCTTACAGGCTGTTTTGCTGCGGTATCACCACTTTCCCTTCGTTAGACGCCATGCGGTTCTGTTTACAAGTGCTGCCGTGCACGTGAGAGAGGAGGGCGCTCCTCGTTAGAAACGCTGTGATTGGCTGATCGGAAACCGAAACTTATGTAGAACGAACCGCATTGGCATGAAGAGAGCGTCACGCCATCTTAGAAACCTAAACTAAAAAGGCCTGAATTCATGCAGATACGCAATCAATGAGGGATTTATTTTTATGAAATTACCTCTTTTACCGTAATATACCGTGTAGAAAGCATTTCTCTGAAAGAGATTAAATAAAATCAGGTACAGGGCCTTTAACCGAGGCAGGAAAGGAAGCTGATGGTTGGAGGTTAGTGGATCGGATTCTTGCATCTGACACTCAGCATTAAAGCCTCTGAGTCATGTTTTAATCCAGCAGTGGAGACAAACGTCCCTTTGTCAAACATCCCAACATTCACGCACCCCAACGTTAATCACAAAACTCTAAACAGTAACGGATCAGCGACTCTCAGCTCAGCGTGACGACAAAGGCTCTGAAGACAGAAACTCGATGTACCCGACAACTGAAGGCTGTCAAGTAGTAGCACTCAGCCGCTGGTGTGATTAAACCATTCCTCACTTGGATTTTGACGAGGCGGAGAATGTGTGAGGATAACTGAATCAGGTCATGAATGGAGCTCAGCTCGCTGGTTTGGAGAAGTTATTTAATGAGAAATATCTTTAGAGCAACGTTTAATGCTGGAATCTGTTCCCATTCGTGCTTGATAGCCGGTAGGATTTTAGCTCCTCTGTGGTCCTTTGTCATATTTCTTACTGATGCTTTAAATGTTTTTAAGGTTTATATTGTGATATAATACATATTTTTCCTGGATTTTAAAGTCTCTCTGATCATCTGAAGTCTCGCTCACCTGCATCCAGTCTGTGCTGCTTTCATGTCGTAGACATTTAGATAAACCTTATCTATGATCTATATGTACTGTTATTAGTAACGAAGATTAACTGAAACGTTCAGCAATAATTTAATAATAAAATCAACAAATAATAGTGATGACTGCATAACCAGCTGCTCCCGGGCGCTTTAAGTAGCAGCCCCCTACTCTCTGGTACTACAGCAGAGATGGTGAAATGCAGAGCCCTGGTTTCCCCACCGGGGATCTTACATGTATCTAAAAAAATAAATGCATAAATAAAATAACTGATGATGAAGCTCCACCTCTGCAGCAGCTTCTGAGCAGGAGTCTGAAACCTGCAGCTCCTCAGCTGCGAGTGGCTGTTTGGACCTTCCACAGGCTCTCAGTAACTTTGACTAAAACAACCATCTGACATTTTAAATACCCGTGTGTGTTTATACCACAGAGCGTTAACAGGGGGGGGGGGGGGTGAAGCTTTCGCTACGTCACCGCTGGTTTCTGAAGCTACAAGTGAAGCCAGGTGGGCGTGTCCCACCGTCGCCATCTTTGCCGTGTCACGTGTGTCGTCACTCCCGGAAAATACTCAAATGGGCACAGCGCGGCCGCGAGGCAAATGATTGACAGCTGACGTACTCTGGGCTAAATGCTAACCGAGCTAGCTTGAAACTAACAGGAGCTAACAAAGATTAGCCTCCTAAGCGGCGGGTAAAGGTCAGTTACGCTTAGACTGATATTATCTGACTAAAGAACACCGTTGTGCTGCTCTGCTACAAACTGAGACCTTACTGAGAGCTAACAAGGAGCTAACTGTTAGCCACCGTTTAGGCCGGCTTCCGGTCTGCTACCTGTCAATCAAAAGGACACGCCCCTAATTATGTGTAATTTCTAGATTAAATAACATGTAAACGAATGAGTTATAAAAAATTCACCTCCTCACAGTTGACATGAAGGTAAACTTGACCTATTAAACCTAAAATGATGTTTGAACCAGAATGTAAACATGTTTATTCTGCTGTAAACATGTTTATTTCTGCTGTAAACATGTTTATTCTTGCTGTAAACATGTTTATTTCTGCTGTAAACATGTTTATTTCTGCTGTAAACATGTTTATTTCTGCTGTAAACATGTTTATTCCTGCTGTAAACATGTTTATTCCTGTTGTAAACATGTTTATTTCTGCTGTAAACACGTTTATTTCTGCTGTAAACATGTTTATTCCTGCTGTTAACATGTTTATTCTGCTGTAAACATGTTTATTCTGCTGTAAACATGTTTATTCCTGCTGTAAACATGTTTATTTCTGCTGTAAACATGTTTATTCCTGCTGTAAACATGTTTATTCCTGCTTTTAACATGTTTATTTCTGCTGTAAACATGTTTATTTCTGCTGTAAACATGTTTATTTCTGCTGTAAACATGTTTATTTCTGCTGTAAACATGTTTATTCTGCTGTAAACATGTTTATTTCTGCTGTAAACATGTTTATTTCTGCTGTAAACATGTTTATTCCTGCTGTAAACATGTTTATTTCTGCTGTAAACACGTTTATTTCTGCTGTAAACATGTTTATTCCTGCTGTAAACATGTTTATTCTGCTGTAAACATGTTTATTCTGCTGTAAACATGTTTATTTCTGCTGTAAACATGTTTATTTCTGCTGTAAACATGTTTATTCCTGCTGTAAACATATTTATTCCTGCTTTTAACAAGTTTATTCTGCTGTAAACACGTTTATTTCTGCTGTAAACATGTTTATTCTGCTGTAAACATGTTTATTCCTGCTGTAAACATGTTTATTTCTGCTATAAACACGTTTATTTCTGCTCTGAAGTCGGTCTTTCTAACATGGGAGTCTGTGGGGACTCGCTCAGTCTTGCAGCCCCTAGCGGATGAAGGGAGAACTACAAAAAATGGCTTTTTCCGGGTGGCGTCATAGTTTGCCTCCGGAGGTTGCTGCTTGATCTGGACTCACAGGACGATAGTACTCGTTCGTTTGTTCATTCTAGTTAAAAGCATTGATGAAATGAAGGAGTCTTGCTGCAGATAATGTCTGATAGAGAGGCTGCCCCGTTAATTTATGTGGGACAAGGTTAATGTGTCAGCATCAGTGAGAGTAAACGCATAAATCATGATGCTATTCGAGGGAGCACATTCTTGCTCCCAGGTGGCCCAACTTCGTCTACGAATAAAACTAAACTATATTGCTGTATTTCTGTTTTTGTTTTTTATCTTGGTTCTTCTCATTCTTACGATTAAATTAATGGGACAACGATCTAATCTCATATTTATGTGCCAGAATAACACCTGTAACATATTTTACCTTGATTGGTCCGTCAGCCCTCCGAAGTGGAACATACCACGGTGGTCATGGGACCTCCCGGCCCGGCATCGCCTTCAGAGGCCA
This sequence comes from Atherinomorus stipes, assembly GCA_023101725.1. Classification (NCBI taxonomy): domain Eukaryota; kingdom Metazoa; phylum Chordata; class Actinopteri; order Atheriniformes; family Atherinidae; genus Atherinomorus; species Atherinomorus stipes. Next base: position 55,030 of record JALJCO010004458.1, read on the forward strand.
CGTCTACCAGCCCACGGAGATGGCCCTGGTCATGAACGGTGGTACAGTAAGTATGATCCGTAAAACTCAACGTCTCTGAATCACTAACAACAATAGGCCTCATTCACAAACGGTTCTTTCTTACGAACAAATTTGTTCTTAAATCCCAATTATGATATTATAACGAAAAATGTGGCATTCATCAAAGTCTTCGTCTCTTGTTCTTGGGTAAGAACAGATTCTACGAAGAGTCAGGAGGACTCGTAGCATCTGAGTGATGACACATTGGAGCAAAATCAGCGTCTGTGATGTTTTCTGCTCTTTAGCTCATTAAAATGCAAGAATACATCTACAGTGAGGTTGAACACGTTCATTTGTTTCATCCACCCTTTTATGCTTTATTTTTCCTGTCAGTTTCACACAGTTTTTGACATGTGTCTTTGCACACGGCACGTCTCATGACCTTTCATGGGCATTTTTTGGACATTTACCGAAAGTAGAGCCAGCTGGTCCATCCTTACAGGGTTCCCACATGTCCTGGAAAACCTGGAAGATGATTGAACATTTTTCCAGTCATGGAAAACACGTGGAATATGAAAAAGAGTAAAATGTCCTGGAAAAGCTTGAGTTGTCCTGGAAAATTATTTTTCCTCCCTCCACTTCGTCTCTGCTTCATCTCTGCTTCATCTCGGCTTCGTCTCGGCTTCGTTTCTCCTTCGTCTCTGCTTCATGTGGGCTTCATTTCTGCTTCGTTTCTGTTTTGTCTTGGCTTCATCTCTGCTTCATTGGCTTCGTCTCTGCTTCGTTTCTGTTTTGCCTCGGCTTCATTTCTGCTTCGTCTCGGCTTCGTTTCTGTTTTGCCTCGGGTTCGTTTCTGCTTTGTCTTGGCTTCATCTCAACTTTGTTGCTGCTTCATCGCGGTAGAAAATATAAGCTACAATCGTTGAACACTTGTCCAAAAGTTTGGAGGGGAATTTATTAGTCTATGTTGCGATAACTTGACTCGTACTGTAGCACCTGGAAAAGTCCTGAAAATGCCCTGAAAAGTCCTGGAAAATAACCTCAAGAAAAGAGTGGGAACCCTGTTTCAACTTATGAAAGATTTTAATTCACGAATCTAAGAGGAAAGATCTAAACTTTATGGGTGCAAAGTCATGCTCATCTACTTCGCCCCATGGGTAGAAAATAATTATCCTCTGGTCCCAATCATTCTTTGCCCTGGATTCCAGATATGAGTCCAACCGAAGAACGTTTGGCCGAAGCAGTGAGGAAATAGGGAGCCGAAGTCACGCCCCTCTGATGAGCCCCATGAGACCCAAGAGACGAAAAAATATGAAGTCAATGAGGAGAAAATGATCTTCTGGTCCCAGTCGCTCTCTGTCCTGGATTCCAGATATGTTGGATGTGGATTTAAAAGAAAACACAAAACACCGCAAAGATTTTAGATTATTCCAGGATTTGTTTGAAGCCTCTGAGGATTACAGCTCTCGTTGTGAGCAACATACATCACCAGCTGCCCGAATGTGCTAGCATTGTGATTTTACTCCACGTCACCGCTTCTTTTTTTTTTTAAGGACAGGAAAAGAGCACAGTCAAAGCTAGAAACCATTATAAGTCAGGAAATATTGAGTCTTTCCATCACTCCGATGGAACGATGGCCGGTCTCGTTCACGCCCATCGCAGGGAGCGACGTCATCAGTGACAAAATCGAAGTTCCTCGCAGTATTTTATTTTTTCTTTGCACGAAAACTTTTCATTTAAATCCACAACCACCATGTCTGGAACCCAGGACAGAGAAAAACTGGAACCAGAAAATAATTACTTTCTCCCCATTGACTTCCAGTCATATATTTTTGTTTCTTAGGTCCCGTGGGGCAGAAGTAGAGAGGGGGGGCGTGACTTCGGCTCTCTTTACCAAAATCTCTCCATCGTCTCCATTTGTGCATCAGAAGTATCTGTTTCAATGTTATTCAGCTGCAGCAACAACAGTCGTTCTCTCTCGGACGCCGTCGCTCACTGGAACCAGAAGCAGAACAACCACCGAGGTTACCGACCATCGGCATCATGGGATCAGGCCAGTCTTGTGTGGCGACCCCTACTGACCGGGCGGGGAATTGCACTGCGTATCTGTCACCATGACGGAGAACTATGAAGGCTCGAGGGGTCTCCGCGGTTACGCGGTCTGAGACGTATAATTCAGTAGACTTGTAGTCAAGACCGCCGAAACCGAGACCAAGACACTACCAACATTCTGACTCAGGATGGGAATCGGGAACCGGTTCGTTCATTCTCTGTCGATTCCATGGAATCGTTCATCTGCCCGCTGAACGATTCCTCTTATCGACTCCGTAAACGTCCAGCGTTTGCGCGATGACGTCACGTACGCGTCTCCAACATGGCGTCACGGCGAACGTGCTCCAAAGTTTGGGTGTATTTCATGAAATAATACGATATAAGCGCGAGTTACATGTTGATCAGGTAGGAAACACCTCCAACATTTGGCCACACAGCAGTTAGTCTGTCGGAATATAAAGCCTTCCGTACGTTGCTTAGCAACCGTGGTGGCGTTCGGTGGGGGGGCCTCATGCAGCGTCGCAGGTAACGTAAAACTCCCGTTGACTGTAATAATGTTAGAGATTATTCATAAAGTATTATGATGTCATATTAACCTTTAGTCTTTAGTTTATTTTGAACATGTTTAAAGGAAAGCAGCAGCATCTTCTGTGTCAGGTGTGTACTGCTGTGTACTACTATGTACTACTGTGTACTGCTGTGTACTGTTCTGTAAATTATAACAAAATATCTGACAAATTAAACAAAACACACAAACATATACATACATATCTACACACACATAATAATAATAATTTAATTCAACATGTTCAAAAGGAGTAAAAAATAAGTAACTTATTTAATCCCTTTAAGTTCTAAAAGATCTCGTATCCTTCATCAAAAGGTAAACATGCTATTTTTTCTGCACAGAAACTGTTTCTGTACAGAAGTTGATCACTGCAGTTGTATTTATGAGTTATTTTTAACTGAAGTCAGCTTTAAGGTGAAGTTGAAGGCAAAAGGTTGATGCATGTTTTAAATGGAAAGAATAACTGCAACCAAAGATGTTCAAACTGGATTTAATCATTCAATGAGAATCGATACGGAATCGGAATCGCTAAATTCTTAACGATTCCCATCCCCTACCAAGACTACCGACCAAGACCAGACAGACCAACTCAAGACCAAGACTAGTTCAGCCCGAGACCCCCCCCCCCCTCCCTTTTTTTGTAGCACTTCAGCACCATACTGGGTTCAGCTGCTTAGAATAAAAATTATTTTATTATTTGGTACTTGAAGGGGTGTATGATGAAATATTTAATAAAAACGGTCCCTGCTTGGAAATTCTAGGTTACGAATCCCTTTAAGACCGAGACCAAAGACTGCCGAGGCCGTGACGAGACCAAGACCACTAAAAACTGGTCTTGAGACCTACAAGTCTAGCCTTTAGGTCCCACGGGGCGGAAGTAGATGGGCGCGACTTCGGCGTCCTATTCCGTGGTTTACGAACGCGTTCATGAATGTGACGGAGGGTTTTCGTAAAAAGCTTATGAAGAACAAATTTAGGAAAATTGGTGAGAAGATTTTGGTAAATGAGGCCGAGCAACTGCACTTTCTCATCATGACTTTGGCTTTTACAGATGCCGACAGCCCCCGTTAACTACACGGGCCGGCGTTTGTGGTGATACCAGACTTGTGATGAAGAAGAAAGCCCGTCGCCTGAGAAGAAGAAGAAGAAGAAGAAGAAGAAGAAGAAGAAGCGCTTGAATGTGTTTGTGTATGAATTTTCCATTTTTAAACAAACTCTACTGATGCTTGACTTTCCTGAGTTGCCTCTTTGTCAGCAGGTGGGAGGTGAAATCATGACATGGGGAGGAGAAAGTGATGCTTACAACAAAACCAAATCTGAAGGAGTTGATGGAGGCTTGAAAAGTGACGTAAAGATAGCTGTAACGAATGAATTACTGAATGTTTCTGCTGGATTACAGGTTAAATGATGACGTAAACATCGTTGCCTTAGTGACATGAAACCAGGAAACACTGGCGTCTGCTCATCGCTGATGTTACGCAAGAAAACTGCACTTTCCTTAAACCCAGCCTTTAGGTTTTTATGTAAATTACCAGCACACACACGTACAAAGCAAGCTTGTCTTCTGTATTTCAGGGTTCTTGTAGTGATTTTCTCTCAAACTCTACTCAGTCTCAGTGCTGATGGGCAGTTTGAGACATTTTACTACAAGTGTCGACAGAAACGCCGAGCTTGTGTGTGGTTGGACGGATTCGAAGGGACAGAAAAGTCTACAGCTCATGGATTGTTTTTTTAAAAATGAATTTTTAAGAAACACGATTAAAGCCATTAAATACTGCAATACTACTCCTGCGGTATAGAGATTATTGTTGAGAGCAGTATCAGCAGAGACTTGCCAAATCTATGAACTCTGAGATGTACGTAAATGCTGTTTAAAGGGAACGTATTTTATCGAACCGTCAGTGTTTTAATGTTTACAGCAGGTGAACTTTTGAGTTTCAACGCTTTACGATGATTACAACATTCAATGAAACAATCTTACATGTTATCATGAACAAAATGTCCTCATAGTCTGAATGAGTCGGTAATAAAAAGCTTGTGGTCAAACTGTTTTGCTAATCAGCTTCAGGCTACTTGCGCTCATCCTTTTAAAAATGCATCCTGAAGTCAGCAACGCTGCAGATCAGGGGCCGTATTCATCAGACTTCCTGGAATTAGTCCCAAGATCACTCTTAAGAGCGGACTTGTGAGCAAAAACAAAAAACAGCCACGTTCATCCTTCCTAATTATGATGTTTAAGCTCATTTACGAGCATTAACTTTGGAATCGGAGACGTTTTACCAGTCACATAAAAAAAGGAGCTATTTTTGGACAAAATGTGAACGTGCTAAGTTCATGCAATAACGACTGGCCACAAGTTATTTACACACTCAAAAACAGACGTACGAGACAGGAATGTTTCTGTACCTGCAGGTACATTTTTTACAAATGTTCTCTTAAAACTACAATAGGGGATTATCACGTTTACCGGAAGTTCCCAGTATTTGGGCACTTCCTCTTCCGGGCCATGTTAACGACAGCCGTTCCTGCTCTGTTATACTGTTTAAATCGGATAAACTCCAAACATACTTTAGTTTTCATTCTAGACTGAAGTGATACTGGATCAAAAGCTGGATCAAAGCGATCGATTCGCCGCGGTGAAGGGCCGAACTTTATAATAAAACACACGTTTGTTTGTCGCCGGTGGGGCACAACACCGGCACTTCACAGCATGCTAGCATTAGCCAGCTAGCGTTTACTGACGTGCTTAACATTGTGCGTCTGAAAACACACAAACATCTGAAAATCGGGTCTGTACCCCCCCGTTTCCAGTGGAACAACTGGGGACTGCCAAGAAAGGAGACGCTTTCAGATGCTTGTGTGTTTTCAGCCGCACAAAGTTAGGCACGTCATCAAGCTGGCTAATGCTAGCATGCTAACAGTAGTCCGCCGACTACTACTCTGTTAAACTTTGTAAATCGGATAAACGCCAATGCCAAGTTTGCATTCCAGACTGAAGTGATGCTGAGGAAGAAGTGGATTAAAACGACCGATTCGCCGCGGTGAAGGACCGAACTTTATAATAAAACGACACACGTTTGTTTGTGGCCGGCAGACTGCGCAGTCGTGTTAGCAGGCTAGCATTAGCCAGCTCGATAACGTGCCTAACTTTGTGCGGCTGAAACCACACAAGCATCTGAAAGCGTCTCCTTTTTTTGGCAGTCCCCAGTTGTTCCACTGGAAACGGGGGGGTACAGACCCAGTTTTCAGACGCTTGTAAGTTTTCACAAGCGAAAAGTTGGTATCGTCAGCTAACGCGAGCTTGCTAACGCGAGCTTGCTAACGCTAGCTGTAGTGTAGTCTGCATCATTGAAGTGCCGACTACAGACATACGTGCAACCTTGTTTTATTTTAAATTTCGGTCCTTCACTCCGACAAATCGCTTTCATCCACTTCTTCCTTCGTGTCTTTTCAGTCGGGAATCCATGAAAACTTCGGTACGGCTGGCGTTGTTTATTAGATGTACACAATGGAACAGAGCAGCAACCATGCAGCAGCCATTCCTGGCCCGGAAGAGGAAGCTTCAGAAGTTTCAACTTCCGGAAACCGGAACGCTGAAGCGTGATAATCCCCTATATTGGTCTTTATGAGGCCAGAAGTACATATATACTATGAAAAAGGCTCCAAAGTAATATAAAGTACACATTTGTACCATTCCAACCCTAAGGGTACCTGCAGCATTGAAACATGTGTGTAGCTTGTACAATAACTATAAATAGCAGTACTTCTAAACAGTAGTATAATTATAGTTATTATATTATGATTTTCATAATAATCATAGTAATAATTACATGTATAATTATATATGTGTTTGGCCTAATATTTCTATAATAATTATTCATTTATTATTAGCATCTTTGATTGTTGTCATAATCTCTATTTTATTGACTTTTATTCATCATCTTTAATTGGTTTAATTGTACTTTATTAACTCATACAGCTTGATAAGGTACAAAAATGGACCATGAAGGTACAGAAATGTCTTTCAGAAAGGAACCCCCCCCCCCCAGCAACAAGCTTTGGACCCTTTTAGGTACAAACTGCTACCTCTGTTTCTGAGTGTGTGCTCTAAGTGAGAGGCTGTGATGAAGGTTTTGACCTGTGCTGTAAGCAGATCATTCAAAGGGTTCACATACTTCGTCCTCCCACTTTATATTTTAATTGCAGACAAATAAATTTTCATTGAAAACGTTTCATGTTTTTACCCAGAAATCCACAGCGAACTGTCCTGAGCCTGATGCTGCTGATGTTCCTCTGAGCAGCAGTGACCACGTACCCATTAAATGCAAGTGCAATGCATCATATTCATGTTGTGAACATTTGTTTTTGCAGTAACACAAAATTAAGTAAATCGTTAATAATTTGGAGTAAAGTGTGTGCTCTTATATCGTATGATGAAATTATAGGACTTCATGTGGTAATCCTGTATATCTGAATTTCTAAGTTGTACTGTAAATATTCCAAATGTGAGAAAAGGCTTTTATGATGATTAGCACTGTCACTGTTTTATGGCAGCGTGAAATGAATGTTTGTAATGTGATTTGCACAAAGTGGCTAATACATCGGTGCACATTTTCTGTTAAATGTTGTCTGTTTTCATTGCCTTTCCTACCGGGACCTGCATTCCTGCACATCTAAAGTCAGCTACAGCCATATAAAAAAACACTCTCCCGCTGTTTTATCTATTAGAAACACAATAAAGAATAATAATTAGGTCTTAAAATTAGAGAAATACCTCAGATTAACAACAACACATGATTTAGAGCATGCTTCAGTCTTTGTTTATAATAAGCCAAATGCAAAGCTGTGTGTAAAAAATGTACACCTTCAAAAGCTCCTTTTAAGATGGTAAATATAGAAATTAATTCTGACTTTATTCCTTTTATTACTTTTTATTTACTCAAGTATTTGTTTGTAACTTCATTTTACATCATATTGCTGAGCTTGACCAGAGGGAAATGAAAATAAGAGAAAAAACGATGAGGAGTGGAACAGAAAAAATGGAGAGAAGAAAGAGAAACCTTGAATCCACGACAACAGTTCACTGGTGCATCTGTACAGAAATCCCTAAACAACATTCCAAGGTCTCTGTCGGAAAGCAAAACTAACAATCCCCTACAGGAGGACCTGCAGGTGGCTTAAATATCCTCAGATCATACAAACACACGCAGAACTACGCAGAGAAGAGGTACAACCTAGTCAGCGCAATGGGAAGCAGAGAAGAGGTACAACCTAGTCATCGCAATGGGAAGCAGAGAAGAGGTACAACCTAGTCATCGCAATGGGAAGTAGAGAAGAGGTACAACCTAGTCATCGCAATGGGAAGCAGAGAAGAGGTACAACCTAGTCATCGCAATGGGAAGCAGAGAAGAGGTACAACCTAGTCATCGCAATGGGAAGTAGAGAAGAGGTACAACCTAGTCAGCGCAATGGGAAGTAGAGAAGAGGTACAACCTAGTCAGCGCAATGGGAAGCAGAGAAGAGGTACAACCTAGTCATCGCAATGGGAAGTAGAGAAGAGGTACAACCTAGTCAGCGCAATGGGAAGTGAGAGAAGAGGTACAACCTAGTCATCGCAATGAGAAGTAGAGAAGAGGTACAACCTAGTCAGCGCAATGGGAAGTAGAGAAGAGGTACGCCTAGTCAGCGCAATGGGAAGTAGAGAAGAGGTACAACCTAGTCAGCGCAATGGGAAGTAGAAGAGGTACAACCTAGTCAGCGCAATGGGAAGCAGAGAAGAGGTACAACCTAGTCATCGCAATGGGAAGTAGAGAAGAGGTACAACCTAGTCAGCGCAATGGGAAGTAGAGAAGAGGTACAACCTAGTCAGCGCAATGGGAAGTAGAGAAGAGGTACAACCTAGTCATCGCAATGGGAAGTAGAGAAGAGGTACAACCTAGTCAGCGCAATGGGAAGTAGAGAAGAGGTACAACCTAGTCAGCGCAATGGGAAGTAGAGAAGAGGTACAACCTAGTCATCGCAATGGGAAGCAGAGAAGAGGTACAACCTAGTCAGCGCAATGGGAAGTAGAGAAGAGGTACAACCTAGTCATCGCAATGGGAAGCAGAGAAGAGGTACAACCTAGTCATCGCAATGGGAAGTAGTGTCACAGTGTCAACATGCATAATAAAGGGTCTCCATGGTGATGCAGTCATGCAGATGCAGCCTCGTCTCCGCAAGGAGGAGGAAGCCCGCACAGCCCGAGACCCAGGCCCCCAGCAGCCACCCAGAGGCCCAGATCCCAATACCGCAAATTCAGTCACGATGCGATTTGATTTAATTGATCAGGATCAATATTACAAGTAATAACGTGGTTATTGTTGTTTTACTACCTTCGTACTTCGTGCAGCAGTAAATCTCCTCGTATCACATCTGTCCACTACATGAGAATGTGTCAGAGGAACTTCAAAATGAGCCATTTTCATAATAAAGGTGGGTTTGATATCGATTTTTGACAGATTTGGATCAAAGAACATCGTTTAGAAATCTTTATTCAGCACATATTTGGTAAAATAAACAAGAAACAACACAAAATGAGCATAATTAAGGGGAGTGGGTAGCGTAGTGGTTAATGTTGCAGACCCGGGTTCGAGTCCCCGACACGGCACTCGTGAACCACTGTGGACCCTTGTGCAAGGTCTTTAACCCCCACCAACTGCTCCCCGGGCGCTTTAATGGGTGAAAATATAGAGAATGGATTTCCTAATTGGCTCTCTAATTGGGATGAATAAAGTATATATATGAAAAAAAATAATAATATGCAAGAAAGACAAAAAAAAACCAAACATAAGGGCTTATAAGAAGTCATCCTGGTTCAAATAAGGAAACTTTAAAAAGTGTATACATTGACAAAATAATACTATTTAGAAAAATGAGATAGCTAATAAAAGAAAAAAATAAGAAATATAATTGTTATATGTAGAAGTCAGTATTACCTAAACCAATTCAGAAATAAATACTGTTTAACTGCTTTTTTTAAAAACATAGAAGGTGATCAATAAAAAATAAGAAGGAAGTAGATTATCCTGAAAAATAGGAAGTATAGATCATTTTAGAAAGATTGGTTGTGAATGAGCTTGAAAGGGAGAATGCAAAATAACGATCACAGCGTTTTTGAAGAAGATAGTTGAGTTTTGTTGGATGTGTAGTGGCCCAAATAATACTACAGTAATTTATGATACATCCAACTAAATTCACATCGATCACTATCATGTTTTATATTTGGACATTTTCCACTGAATAAATGTAAATAATCTTAACCTGTAGTAACGTTATTTGATCATTTTAAGATTTTTTAAATCAGATTTTGTTTAATTTACTCATCTACGGAGGAGGATTAGGGCCACTGAAGAAAAAAAAAGTAAACTTCTGAGAAAAAAATACAGAATTCTTACTTTTCCCGAAATTGGGGAAAAAAAAACTTGAAAAAATTTTTTTTTTTTTAAATGTTTTAGAAAAGTCCAAATTCTGACTTTTTTAGAAATTGGGGGAAAAAAAGTCCTGGAATTTTTTTTTTTATTTTTTTTAATGTTCTGGAAAAAAAGTCAGAATTCTCGGAAGAAAAAGTCAGAATTCTGACTTTTTTCTCAAAAGAATTCTGAGATTAAAATCAGAATTCTGAGAAAAAAGACAGAATTCTGACTTTTTCAGAAATGAAAAAAAAAAAAAATCCTGGAAATTTTTTTTTTTTTTTTTTACTGTTCTGGAAAAAAGTCAGAATTCTGACTTGAAATTGAAAAGAAAAATCCTGGAAATTTTTTTTTTTACTGTTCTGGAAAAAAGTCAGAATTCTGAGATTAAAGTCAGAATTCTGACTTTTTCGGAAATGAAAAAAAAAATCCTGGAAAAAATTTTTTTTTTTTTTTCTGGAAAAAAGTCAGAATTCTGATTATAAGACGGAGACTTTTTTCTCAGAATTCTTTTTTTTTCTAGTGGCCCTAATCCTCTTCCGTACACATCAATATAATTTATTATCATTTTAAAAGCATTTCTTTCCAGTACTTATGTTGTAAAGTTTTACTTATATCTAATATTGCCTTGCATTCAAGATATTAGTGCAAATTGAACAATCATGTGATTTTCTCTGAAGGGACAAAAAGAATCGGTATCGATGAAAAAGTACCATAAACTACTGGTATCGTATCAGATGGTATCGGGGTATCGGTCATCTGTGGCGCGCTCGTTTCTACGGACGCTTGTCTGGTCGCTAACAGGAAGTTTAGCAGCAGAAAAACTTCCGGAGCAAGGACCTAAGCGTGTATCCACGTGAATTATCAAACTACAAAGTAAGTAAAGAACCGTCAAGTTTATATTTCATTAGACAACTTGAATATATGTGTAAATGTCCCGCTTAACACGCGCTGTTTATTTCTCTCTCCGTCGTTTTAAAGCGTTAGCTCCGGGTAGCTAGCTAGCATGTGTAGCTAGCTTCATGAATGAACCGGTAACATCATTCTCCTCCTAAACTGCGGCTGTGGGGATAAATTTCTGCGGTAAAACAGAACAAACCTCAGAAACCTGATGTAAAATCATTGTTTTAACATAACTGATGGCAAAGAGAGGCTATGATCCTGTAATTTAACAGGAGAAGGTGATTTTTTTCCACCCCAACTGACGATTTTCCTGCTTTTATTTTCTTTACTTCTCATTTAATTTCAGACGGATTCCGATGAAGACGTACTTTTTATTTCCGAGCAGCCAGCACCTGATCTGGATCGACTGACAATTGATGAGGTAATGTTTCTTGTTTTTGAGCCGCGAAAACGTTTGCAAGTGTTGCGTTTAAGGGACATCTGGGGAAGCTGACCTGTCTGGCATTTAGTTCAAACACAAGAGGACATCAGTGTTTCTGAAATTAGTCATAATGTCTCTATTAAGATTGGATCAGATTCTAAAGTCCCAACATCACAATCTGGTTACATTAGAACAGGATTGTGACCCGACTAGGGATGGCCGATATATTATCGTGTGCGATATCAAATTTGGAAAAAAAAATATGCAGTCATTGCAAATGGCAGTTTTGTTATCTGTTTCCAACACTTTAAAAAATAGGGATGGGAAAAAATATCGATGCACTGAAATATCGCAATATTTTCATATGCCGATATCAAATCGATATTTAAAAATGCAGTATCGATCTATTTTACGTACAAAATCTCTGAAGATTTCATCGTTCTGTTACAAAATATCACGATACTTCATGAATTCTCACAAGATTTCATAACAAAATGATGAAATTCGAGATTTCGTTAGTAAAATAGATCGATACCATGTTTTAAATGTCAATATGATATCAGCATATTAAAAATATCGCGATAATTCAGTGTATCGATATTTTGTCCCTCTCCTAGTCTTTAGAAGTTTTAAAGTCTGTAAAAAAAAGTTTTTGAAGAAGTTTTTTGTTGTTGTTGTTTAAGATTTTAGAAACAGGACTTATTGGTTCGATATCAGTGGTTGTGGCCGATGTCTGATACTCAGTTTTAAGGACGATATAGGCCGATACCGATAGAGGGCCGATTATATTGTGCACCCTAATTTTTTATTGTTATTATTGGTAAGATGAAAAAAAGAAAGAATTATCATAAATTATTTTTTGTTTTGTTCGGCCCTTCCCATTTGGCGGGGAGGTAATCGATATAGATATTAATGTTAAAAAATAGCAGTCATTGCAAATGGCAGTTTTGTTATCTGTTTCTGACACTTTGAAAAAAAGGATGAGAAAAAATGTCGATACACTAAAATATCCCAATATTTTCATATGCCAATATCAAATCGATATTTAAAAATGCAGTATCGATCTTTTTTATGTACAAAATCTCTGGAGATTTCATCGTTCTGTTACAAAATATCACGATACTTTATGAATTCTCACGAGATTTCATAACAAAATGATGAAATGTCGAAAGATTTTGTTAGTAAAATAGATCGATACCGTGTTTTAAATGTCAGTATGATATCAGCATATAAAAATATCGCGATATTTCAGTGTATCGAATATTTTGTCCC